>OMNW01016050.1:17917-29826 GCA_900303245.1 Selene dorsalis
TCTTTTAATATCTCTTCCCTCAGCATTTCACTCTGTATCTTGTGCACAAGTATGAAACTGAATTATACATTTCTCCACGTGATGCAGAACCTCCCCGACAGTGCCCTCAGAGGATACGACCCACCATCGTTTAGGAGACTAATGAGTATTTAACTTGCTGAACCAGTGTGATAAAAGGACACATCTGGATCTTTTATGCTTATATTCTCCATAAATGGGAAGTAGTCATTTTATATACACAGAGTATTGAATTTAAGACAAGCTGATGGAGAATGAACTGTATGTGAAAAGTCACAGTATGATCTCTCCAGCCCTGATGCCACTAAAATAAAAGGCAATAATGGGATGTCGGATTGGACTTGTGCTGTGACCAGCACCTGCCTCCCCTAGACATCTCATTTATTCCTCTCTCTCTATAAGTAGTTGTGATTTTTATCACCCAGTTATTTTTATATTTGTGCACCTGCAATATTTATGTCCGCTATAATGCTGCTTCCTCTCCTGGTAATATCTTATCTTGAAAATTATTTTCCTTTTTTTTTTTTGTTTATGCAACAAAGTGGGTGGATAAATAAGAAAAGGCACATTACCGGTGGAGATAAAGCAGAGGAAACATCCAGATGCACACCATTACTTTTTAAAGACAGCCGTGACACATCCCTTGTCTCTTGTCTGAGGATGAGTGTGAGACACTGATTCGGGAGTCGCAGCAAGGGCGGCTTTTGTGCTCCCGCAATCCAACAGCACTTGCTGTCTGGCTTCTTCGAGTGGAGTGAGGGGCGACAAAGGTGGTTAGCCATTGTTGCATAGACAGGTATAGTAATTACATTCTCCTCCATTCAGCCCCTATCTCTGTACAGCACCAGCATACCCCTCTCAAACTCCATTATACGCTTGCCAAATGGAACAAAAGTCCAACATTCAATGGTTTTGGCACTCAAAAAGAAACATTGACCCTCGTGGGGTGAGACATCAAACTGTGTCACGGTCTTTCAGGCTGCAGACTACGACTTTTAATTTATGGCCTCAGACCGGGGTGTCGTGTCACCCTCTGGATTATCCTCATCTTGGCACAAGTGCACTCGAAAGCCCTCGGCCCCGCTCTGACCGGTCACTTTAAATTTTACTGTCCATTGTCCCGCAGCACCGAGGGTGGGATGCTCTCTCTCTGTTGTCGTCAAACACCAGTGTTTTACATAGAAGCTTGATGTTGTTAAGTGCCAAGTGGATTTGAACACAAGAAGCGAGCTTAAGAAATATTGTATTCCATATTTTTGCATGACAAGTTCTCTGTAGTCGTCACAAGGAGAAGGTTTTAGTGTTTTGGATGGAACTGTGACATTTTTGGCAGCAACAATAACTAACACCAGGGAGAGGAGGATATTCTGCTTGTGATTGTCACAGCCTGCTTTTCAGATCCGCTCTAAATTACACTAAATTGAACTGTTAGGGCTCAGTAGACAATTCCTAATGAATACAACGGCGAGACACATCACATGCACAGCAGCTCGAGAGCGCACAGATGTTGTAGTGGAGCCTGAAGTAGCACACAAAGCAAGGCACTTGTCTTGTCTGATGAGAGGGCTCATTTGGAACTGCCATTAGCAGACGTATGATTTATGGTTGTGTCTGCGGCTCCTGCAGAAACCACCGCTTTCACTTCAGCAGCACCCGCCCATAATAGAGAGGCTCTCTGCTGCTGCTGCTGCTGCTTCTTTGTTGCTCACACACAGCACAGTGAGCTTTAGTCACATGGATGGATAGTAGAGAGAGGGTGTCAACTACAGCTCAAGAAGACTTGTCTGAGAAACAGATATGGAATGAATTCAAGTCAAAGGTGCTAATGCTCCCGATGGACAGTTTTCACAATATCCCACTTATTTTGAAGCCTCCTGATGTTAAAGTGTAAAGCAGGTGCAAAATGTTAAATGGTTAAAGCACAGTGTTTATTATTATTCTTATGTTTTGCGCAGGCTGATATAGATATTTCAATTGGAGGCACCATATTTAGAGAATTGGTGTCAACTGCATTTGTAATAGCTCAGTGGAGCTTCAGCTTGTAGTTGATGGTGACTTTTATTTAACCATCAAAGCCAAACTGAGATGAAAACTCCTTTTTTGTTTATTAAAGTTGCAGACAAGTCACAAAGCTCCAACAATCAGCACAGGTGTGTTTTGATATATAACCTGTAAATGTAACATGTACATTCTGTAAGTATCTGTTTGTCTGTGAGACATTGTCCTGACCTCTGTCCTCTAGATGCCAGTCAGTTCCCTGGTGTTTTAGTATGCTTCCTGCAGCCTAATGTGTTTCCCTTTTTAATATTTGTACATAAGATAAGAAAAAACATCATAAACTGGGACCAGCTAAGCAGTTTAATAAAGTGACTGTATAATTTTTCCATCTGAAAAAAAAAGTGCTTTTCGCGTTGTTACTTATTTAAACAACCCTCCTCTAATCTCCTCTGCCTCCAGTTCTCATTCTTCTCATTAGTCTCTGCACAAGCTTTTGTTTCTGCTCCCTGTGGTGAAATTAAAATGAATTTGAACTGTGCCCAAGTTCCACTACATATGACTTCTATTCAGTATATGCTGTAAACTAATTGTTCAAGCGAAGCTGCTGCTTTTTCATTTAGCGTATTGGATAACAAATCAGTGTAGTTTGCTGATTCGTACCAACGGGCGATTAAGCAATACTGTGTCTGTGCACCGAGGAGCCAGAGTCAAGCTGTGGCTGCGCGGTGATGTGTGAAAGTGGGAGGAGCGGTCGTCCACCACAGTAACCTGATAACTCACCTGTTCAAGTGTAATCAGCTCTCCTCAGTACTCCTGGCTGCTGTTAAAAGCACTTTTTTTTTGCATAGGAAAAGTTCTTAATTGAGAAAAATGACCTGGTAGCATCCAAATGGCAGCTGTGACAATAGCGGGGAGGGGGTGTGTGGGGGGTGAGCTCAGATGAGGTCACTGTTTCTGACCTCATCCTCAGGATATGCAGGATATATTGACTGTCCATGTGCTGATAGGAAAGAGTTGGTTTGAAAAAATAAAAAGCATAGAAAATGCAATTAGATTCTCTTATACCAAAGTCCTTGAATTCTCCTTCACATTTTCCATGGAGGTCAAGGAAAAGAGATTTCTTTGTACTTTTTTTTTTTCCAGCTCTCGTTATTCTGCAATTTCCACAAAGCTTTAGTCCTGTTCTGTGGCTCTAGTCTTTCATTCCTGCCTTGAACACTCGTGACCTGTGTTCGAGTGACAGTCTGTCTGCTCTTTGCTAGATTTCAGTGAATCGTTTCTCTGCCTGCCTGCCTGCCTGCCTGCCTGCAGGCAGAAGCTGTGTTTGATTTTCAAATTAAGACGGTTTCATCACATTTCGTTCTCCTGCTTAAAATCACAGGAAGTTTGCGCTCGCGTAGCATGCGCTGTATCCAGCGGAGCCACCAGGAAGCCCCGAGGCTACGCTCTCTCTATCAAAACGCTTCATAGTAGAAAACAAGCCCTCAGAGGCCATGTACACCCGGTCACCTGTCACTTTTCGTTTCATGTTTCCTCACTGATATTTTCCCCAAAATGTCAACCAGGTGCTTTTTTTGACCAGACGAAAACAAAATCAGAGCCATTTAAAAAAATGCTAATTCTCTCTCTCTCGTTCCCTTTCTTTCTTTCTCTCTCTCTCTCTCTTTTATCACTTCCTCTCTTCTTCTCTTCTCAGTACAACAAGGCAGGGCCGAGATGTCGCTCCCTGCCTGGGTGGTCTGCCATGACACATCTGTCCATCTGTCAAGAATACAGGCCCATCAATCAAACAGCTGAGTGCAGGTGAGTGTGAGGTCCAATGAGCAACCATTAATCACCCTGACACATGCAGGAGGGGGGCGGCGGGGTGGGGTGAGTCCTTTCACTGATTGTGTGTGTGTGAGAGAGATGATGAGGTAAACACATGATACAAATGCCACATGTGATTGTCGGACGTTTTAGCCCGTCTTGTTTTGTGCTGATTGGTATTTCAGCAGGGTGTGAATCCCACATCTCAAGTGAAAGGTGCATTGTTGCTGTGTAGGCTTTTTGTTGGTTTAAAGTTGTATATAGTGTTAAAAAAGGTCTGAAGCATCTCTTGAAAAGATCAGAAGCTACGGGCTTTTATAACAGACAAGTACACAAATAGAAATCGTTTTTTGTGAACAAGGCAGGAGCAGCGTTTCTGAGAGTTGCAGTAACAGCCTGTTGGAAGGACTCGGCTCTCGGGGATGTTCCTCTCTGTGGGAATTCAGCGGAACAGCGTGAAATGCACCGCAACATGTTAACTAACACTTGGGGAGCATTATACTAATCCACCGGTGAGAATTAACATGCCTTCCAGGGGTGTATTCAAACACAGCACGGCCGACACAGGTGGGGGGGTGGCGCTCTGTGAGCTGTGAGCAGACATCAGCAGGAAAGTGTGCAAAGGGTCTTTTTACAGGAAGATGTGTTGTATGCGGTCGACTCAATGAGCTGAAGTGACCTGTCACTAACAGGTAGTCAAACAGGTGCGTCATGTGCTCTGAGGCTTCTCCACACTCTTGTATATGAGCAGTTATCTCTCATTTGATGGGTTAAACCTCATATTGTCTTTCCACTTGCATCGAATATATACAGTCTGCGACTGGTGCTGTGGTTTGGACCTGAAGAATGCAGATAAAATCATTTGCAGCCAATAGGAACAAACAAAGTGTAAGCCGAGCTGAGCTTTGCTGAAAAATAAAAACATTCAGTCATGGAGAAAGAGAAGCCCGAGGAGTAAATAGAGATGGATAGAGGTGTTTGGCTTTTCTCGACGCTTTTTTTATTCTACTTTGGTTGTTTTGTGGCATTATATCATTTGAAGCCGCAGAATTGCACCAAAAAATGACTGACGTGTCACAGACTGACACGGACACCATTGAATTATTTAAAGAATGTTTGCCTTGAAAAGTTGATCTGCTTCAAGTTTTGTTGTAGCCTTGTTCAAAAATAGGTTCTTTTGACTGAAGCAGTTTTTTTTTTCCTGAACACCCCCACACAGTCTGCACGGACCAATCTAAAAACCTGCAGCACTAATATAATGTGAAAGGTGCTCAAAAGCTTTTGTTTGATATTCTAAAGCCTGTCAAAACTCAGCTTGATCTCCAAACTGGGAATTATAAAAGCACACCCATTTATTTTAGCAATCATGGCAGCACTTTAACAATCACAACCCGTTTGTGCATTTATTTTAAATAACGATCTGTCATTTTCTACCTGACAGCAAACTGACACAAATAATACCCATGAGCCATTTAGAGTGAAAAAATGCCCAGGTCATGGTGTAAATTGCATTCTGTCCATGTACATACAATAGTCTGAACAAAAACAGAGGAATTATAGAAAGAGTGGTTGTGCATTTGTTTGGTATACAGAGAAAACTGTAGCTTTTTTTGTTTTTTTGTTTCATTTTTCCGCTGTTTATGCCATTTAAAGTTTCAGATTTGTATCGTGATCCAATGGCGAACCCAGCGGAGCGAGTGTGCGTTTCAACTTGACCACTGGTTGACTCTTTTCAAACGCGTGTCTCACTGTGGCGCGCAAGGACGTTTTTGGCCGCGGCCATTCAAACGGTAAATGGCTCAATAGTGGCACTCGGAGAGCGGCGTGAAATGATTTATTCATGACAGAAAATATCCACCGCTGCTCACCTCAGACCTCTGGAATCGGCTGGCAGTGAAGTGGAGGGAGCTTGAGAACAAAAGAGAGGGACAGGGCTGGGGGGCGGGGGGTGTGGGGCATAGGAGGAATAATTAGCTATATGAATAAATAATTAAAAACAAACACTGAGCTAGGATGAAGAAAAGAAACACCCTCAAGGCAATTAACTCCATGAAAGAGAGGGGGCAATTCATTTTATTTATCAGTGATGTATAACTTTTGTATGGGTCCATGAGATTTTGTAAAGTCCCTGTTATCTGATTTGATGCAGATGGACGTTTGTGGCTTTATGGCCTCTATGAAAAAGAAAGAGTGGAACAGTGGGTTATATATTCAAGTTAAATGATCAATTCTCTCGGTTTTTGTATCTCAGTGTGCCGTCCAGCTGCTCAAAGCTCCATGAAAGTCCCTCAAACCCGACTTTCCATGTAGGATTTTAGTATTCTTGGCCTGATCTAAACTCTGCGTGCATCTCGACCTTTGCTTTTGCGTCTAGTCTTTGCAGCGAGGAGCCGCGTTGGATAAGACAGCAGCGGAGAGGACAGATGAGTTGAAAGGGTGCAGGAAGTTCAGTTTGTTGGATCATTGGCGTTGTGTCTTCTCGCTGGCCGTCAGCCTGCCCAGTAACACAAAGAGAAAAAAAGAAAACATGGCTGTGTGTTCTGAAAAATCCTCCATGTACATCCACTTTATTTGGAAAGGTAACGTGAGGTTGCAGCATGTAAATACTATTCCAGGTTGAGTGTTGCTGGTATCCATAGCTTTTCATTGCAGAGACAAAGTATTAGGTACTAAATAAGCGCACTCTCTTCCAGTGATGAAAAGTTTTCTTGTCCAACTAACGTAGGAAGTAGGAAGTGTATTTTTTTCTCTGAGCATCTATGAAACGCCACTGATTAAAACTGATGATCTCCATTTTATATTCCACTGTGCTCATCAGTAAACCCCTGTGCCAGGGAGAGAGAGGCACACAGCAGTTTGAGGAAAGTGAGAGCGTGGAGATGAGGTAAGGTATGGGCAGTTAGACTGAAATGTTTAATTCACATTCACTTGTGAGAAAGCAACTTGTGCCTTCTCCGCTCCTCCTGTCTCTGGTGGAGGTTTGGACTATTACTTACTCCCACTGAAAGAAAATCTCAGCTCCAATGTAATTAATATTGAATAGAGAACCGAACACTGAATCTTGCTCAAATGGATCAAAGTTAAATGTGTAGCAGAGTATTATTTGTTATTTTGGATGTTTTGCCAGTTTGAAGCACAGCTTGTGATTTTTAATTTGTTTACTTCGTTCTTTATATTTCATAATGGAAAGCAATCGGTTCTTTTACTTCAACATTTTTTTTTGTGATTTACTGCGAAGATCTCTCAGGCAGCAACCTTCAGCCGTCCTTTCAGTTTTATTTAATTTCCTTTTTGAGGAATGACAGGTTCTTTCCACTTTTCCAAGAAACGAGTAGCAAAGAGTGACGTACTTTGTCCCCAGACCATAGTAAAAGCTAAAAAGAAGACGTTCCTGTCTGTCTCTCTTTCTCTCTTCTTAACCACTCGTTTTAAGACCTGAGTGGTTAACCTTCGGTCATCCCAGATTTCTTACTAACATCAAAAGACCATCTCAGACTTCAAAGATTTTTTTGATCTTAAGAACAGGATTTTGACCTGATGAAACCGGGATAACAGACACTGCCGAAGGACTCCAGCATCCTTGATCTACTCAGACGTTCTTCACCAGTGAGACTGCAGATGCCGCTCGCAACAAAACAATTCAAAACTTGTGACCCGGCATCTCATCCAGAGCGGTTTTTCGTGGATGTGTGTATTCGTATTAAGTTAGCCGTACACTGCAGTGGGAGGGTGTGTTATTGTGTTTCTTGGAATGATTCTGGGTGAGTGGTATTAATCAGAAAACTGCATCAATCAGCCAGCGGTCTGAGGGATGAGGACGTCCTCGAGGGAATTTCAAAAAGGAAACATGAAATCCTTAGAACTGTAAATACTGTGATAATTCCCCAAAGGGAACCATGGATGCCACTTTCATAGCACACTCAGTGAATGGTCGCAGATCCTACTCAAGGGTATATCTTATTTCTTCAAAAGGAGAAAAAGTAAAAGCCTTGGTGGAAGGTAGTTTAAACAGATGTAGACATGAAAGACTGGTGCCCTAATAAACGGCATTTTAACTGAACAAACTGCGGTGAGTTAGAGAGCAGGCAGATGCAGTGATTTCCATTACAACACTACACGTGATTTTAGTCATTTTAAACCTGTATGTCAGGTTGAAGTATTGTGACATTAGGTTCAAAATGGCTCTAAAGATATATTTAAAAAAAAATGTAGGAAAATTGAATACATTTAATTTTGCAGCAGTCATTCTGGACTAAAATGAACTGTTGCACCTAGACTGTAGTGAATCCTTCGATGTTCCCAACAGCTGCATCATCAGGTCTGTTTAAATGTACCCACTATGTATAACACTCCCATCAGCTTCAGCTGTAATTTATCGCATAGCATTGTCACATTGTGGGCATATCAGCATGCTGATGTTAACCTATGGCACAAAGCACTGCTGTGCTTAATTAAAGCCTCACGGAGCCACTAGCATGACTGTAGATTCTTGTTCTCTGTGTTATTGATTAAGTGATTAGTTCCCCCCCTAAGTTAATCGCCTCATATTTGCCACCATGTTTAAATATAGGTCAGCAGCGTGTGGGATCGACTGAAAATAAACTACAGTTCCCGCATTCATTGTAATAAAGGGAGCAGTGCAGCTCTTTCATGTTTACCGTTTAGAGAATGAAGGAGCTCTGTGGTGCAGAGGAATAAGATACACAGACTGTAGCTCTACTTTGTTAGCAGGATCAACTTGTCATTGTTGGTCTTTTCAATGCATTTGTTGACAAAAAGCCACGTAGCATTAGCTTTTACAGTACCTGCTTGCGAACGCTGCGTGTAACGTTTACTGATGTCTTGTTGGTCCTAAACGCAACTTGAACCGAACTAAGGTCTTTTAACCTTTTTCAAAGCCTCTCTTCTTCTATGGCGACTCGGGTCATTCATGGACAGTACATATTTTTTTTCTCACCACTCGCAATAAACATAGACTGACAAGACTGATGCGAGTTTCACAGTAGAAATCAATGCTAGTTTCGATTGTGCACCGAGTTACTCGCAGACCGCTCTGTCCTCCAACTCTCCTGCTGCATTATCAAACGAGCACCATCTGTTTTTCATCACCGTTGCAGTCAGAGGAAGCAAAGGGAAAAAAAACCCTCCTGAATATTAGAAATGCTGGAACACATTTAGCAAGCCTCTCCACTCCCAACCTACCTGCCCTCATTGATGTAGCAATTTCACAGAAAAATACAATAATAGCTCATGACCCAGGCCATCCTCTCCACTGTCACTTCACAGAAGTCCCCTCTGGCGACTGATGCAGGAGGTTTGGGTGCAAAGGAGCCTATTTCTGCAGAGGCTTTGCCCAGCCTGAACCACAGAAATTCGTAAGAGTGCCTTTTTTATAATTGAGGATTTGTACAGTTTTTCGCATTTTTCGCAGCACCACAGCGGATAGAGTAAGAAGTCCTTAACACACTTGGAGATATTCCCATTTGAATTGGTGCACACATGGGCATGTAAAATGATTTAACAGCAAAGTAAAGCGACTGCACTGAAAATGCACAAATTTAATTTTTTGCCGTCTAAGGAAACCCGAGCAAATGCTGAATGAACAGGAGCATTTCTAGGAGCTGACAAAGTCTGGGTCTAAGACCAGACCATGTGGGGCTGAGCATTTTTTTTCAACATGTTTATTGCATAGCAGCCTGGAGTCCTGTTAGAAATGGAAAAGTCACTGATGTATGACCTCTTGCTGTTGGGCTTGGTCACATTAGTCTGTAAATTACATGTTTGCTTTTACTTTGGATGGGCTATACATGTGGCACAGGTGATTTATTTAGTATATTTAGAGTAATCAAAACTGTATATTCTTTGATTTGAGAAGCTAAAAGCAGAAAATACATCTCTAACCTACTGATTAATTGCTCTGTTAAGCTGGTGAAGACCCTCTGCCGGCGTCTGTCGATGACCTTCGCTGCTCTGATAACTGGACGATAGTGTGTGAGTCCCTCAGGCTCCCCAGGGGCCAAACAAACTAATCTCAACCAAACCCACCCTCCACAGCCATGCAGTATTTTGATGTTCGTGGATTGCACAGGTAAACTAGTGCATCACAGCTGGGGGCAGGACACAGACAAGGATGGGGAGAGTTGAAGACATATAAGTGCATCGATGTTTGTATGAATAGAAAATTGAAAGGAAAAAAAAAGTTGAAATTGAACTACAATAGCAACTATTACCAAGTGCAAACATACTGTCAAAGCTCTGATGAAAAAAGTCTCGAAACAACAGTGTTGTTTATTCTCTCAGTGACATAATGACTTTATGACACATTATAGCTCAGTTTATTCTGAAATGCAGCTGATTTTTTATTTTGTCAGTTGTCAGTGGCTGTGATTTCCAGTGACTTTGAATGCAGCACTGTTTGCTTTTCCCTGCAGCCTCTTACTGACTGTATTTGCCAAAATAAGTCAAGGTTCTCAGCAGGAGAGCATGTAGGTGTGGTACTGAATGCAGGGGAGTAGAACCTGTCATCTCGTTGTCATCATTCAATCAGAAAAAGACATTCTGACTTTAATACCCCAGCACAATACCATGTCAAGTGATACTGATAGTATACACTCAGTCCACCACTTCACACTCTGTACATCCTGATAAGCACAAGTATGAATGTGCTCCTGTACATCTCATAGCAGAAGTTTTCATGTAGGGTTTCTATACTGAACCATACTCCATATTCCCCTTTACTTGAGACAGTGTCATGTGAAGCTAAAGATGTCTTTTAACAGAGAGAAACCTTGGGCAGAGCCATGCTCTGGGTGTGATTATAATAACAATGATGATGATAGTAATGACTGTGGCAGTGGGTGGCTTGTAGCCATAGATCCAGGCTCTGCAGCTCCATGCTCAGAAATAGCTGCAGAAAACAGCAGCAGGAGAGGGAAGAAGACAGGCTAGTAACATTCATTAATGGGATATGAATGTGCACTGATTGAGAGAGGGAAAGGCACGAAGGGGAGCTCGGTGCATCATGGGAAGTCCCACGGCAAATGAGGCCTATAGCAGCACCATAGCTAGGGGATGGTTCAAGGACCGGCCTGAGCTGGCCTTGAACCACGAGCCTCATCAAAGAGGAGAGTTTTAAGGCTGCTCTCTCACGATGTGGAGCGGGCGTCTGCCTCCCAGAGCCAGACTGGAAGATGCTTCCACAGGGGAGGAGGCTGGTAGCTGAAGGCTCTGCCTCATTTTCTGCTCAGAGACAACCGCATGTACGCCTCCATCCTGGGAGCCCAGTTGTTCTGCTGCGGTAACGGGGTACATCGAGCTCTTTAAGATATAGTGGTGCCTGACCGTAAAGGGCTTTGGAGGTGCGGAAGAGGATTTTAAAGCCAACATAGGAGAAATACGATCTTGTCAACACACATGCTGCAGTGTTTAGGATCAGCTGAAGAGTCTTTAGGCTTGTTGGAGAAGGCTGATAGTAAAGAGGTGCAATAATCCAGCTCAGGCATAACAAATGCATGGACTAGTTTTACTGTGTCTCAGAAAGAAAGGGTGTGCTGATGATCTGTAGAAATCTAAGCAACAAAATAATTACACTTTTCTGCTGTTTTGCTAACCCTCCTCCGGGCCATGTTATATAACATGATAACACAATGTTACAACATGTATATTTGTGGAGTCTTAAGTGTCATTAACAAAAGATTAGGGGTTCAGTGGGGTATTTGTATCGCGGTGCGCAGAGACGAGAGCTGGGACAGCAGGTCGGCGGCCACCATTCTCCCTCTAACAAGTTACAAGTCATGTTGTAACCATCACAATTACTCCAAAGCTGTTCAATGAAGGTAAAAATGGAGCATAGCCAGGGTATAAATCCTGCACAGTTCCTCTTTAATGAAGATTAGGTTAAAAAGGCTGACATCCTGCTAAGTCATACTTATTGTGTTTTGACAGCACACTGATGGATCATTCAACATATGAAACTGCACTAGGTTTTCGTATTAAATTGTTTTGTCTTCTCGAGCTCTTCTCTGTGTGTGCAGGTGCACGAGGCTGCAGTGAGCTAAACACCTTTCCAATAAAGGCTGAAGACG
>OMNW01016050.1:29846-40368 GCA_900303245.1 Selene dorsalis
CTGAAGACGGCAGTCGGCCCTCGAGGTTTTCACTGGAAGAAATACTAAAACAATGAAAGAGTATTTGACAGCAAATTTAATGATAGTTATTACATATCAGAAAAAGATGAGACTCAACAAGGCTTTTTTCTCCTGCAACAGAGGCCCTGTCAGTGAATCAAAGCGTGGACAGAGCGGTTAATGTTCTGTGTGGACTGAATACCCTCTAAAATTAGTTTTATTGTGCTTCATGCCTGGAAGAAACAAAGTGTAGCCACACAGAGGGCACTAACTCATGCTGGTATAACTAAGTTAACTGTGTGTGTGCTTCAGGCTGCAGCAGACAAAACACACCTGGACTAGTTGGAGCTGGGATGGCGAGAATAAACACTTCATGCGAAGCAAGCTGCAAGAAAACACAAAAGCTTACGTTGGTGCTCCGAGTTTGAACTTTGAAGGCCTGCTCCGAATCCGTTTAGTTTGATTTCATGCCGTCATTCTAAGCAGGGGAAAAAAAAGAGCCATCAAACACAGCAAGGCTAATATGTTGTTTCTTCTCTAATGGCTGCCTGCTTGGTTCAGATCTAAGCGCCTTTTGAAGTTTGTGCTTCCCCCGACTTGATAAGTGTGACTAACAACCAACAGCAGGTTGCCACAGAGGAACAGCAATATTGTTAAAAAGTAATAGAAGCGTTATCTCACTAATGCACTATATACTTTACAACCGTTGCGAGGAGTGGGTGGTAGCGGGGAGAACAGCTGATGCCTGTTTGCAGCGCCTCACACAGCCGCTGCTCGAGAAGATGCGCACGGCGTTCTGTGAAGCCGCATCTCGCCTCGCAACCACTGTTTGTTGAGGAGGAATGAATTGCACGACAGTAGCACTGTGCCTAATGAACATAAATCATAAATGAAGACCTGGGGAGCCAAACTGAATTATACGGAGGAGCATCAATCCCAAGCTTTTGTGAGGTCACAGGTCCTTGAGCCCAGATCCTGTAGATTTAACGTAGCTAATAAGTTTCTGGTTTCAATACTGCGGAGAAATATGATGTAAATCAGAAGTGACTGAGGAGGAAATGGGGCTTGTGGAGTATCAGAGCAAAGATGCAAAGTTATTATAAATGCACTGTGGAATATTTTGGATGACATTATGTAAATCCTCGCATGGAGGAGAAAAAAATGAGTTTGGCTCTTCTCTCTGGACCTTACACCGCTCACAGCCACAAACAAGAAGAAAACTCTTTAATATTACAAGTGCTGCCTTCATGAGCTTCCTAATACCATCTGATAATCCACAGCTAAAAATCCTAAAGATACATAATCCCAGAAACAGCAGCCATATATCTCAATGTGATCCATGCTGGATGTGGTTGAAATTTGCATATTTTGATAATCATTAAGACTAATTAACACTCAAATATATAGAGCACAGTCATGGAGCATAGGCTGATGCATTTCTCCACCTAATTTGAGACGTAGGAAGATATTTTCCAGAAACCCTGAAGGGCCATATCCTTGAGTCTAAGGTATACATGAAATTTAATGCAGTCTGTCTGCTGGATCCCTTGGAAATTACATTTGCAACAGTAAATCTGTTCAGATAGAATTGCAATATTGCCTGGATCATGGGTTTTTATCAACATAACGGGGAAAACTCTTAGGTCCGTATAAATATTCAATACATGCATACAGTTGTGTTTTTTTTAACCTTAAACCAAAACCACAAAATGGTTATGTTGCCTAAATCAAACCATATACACAGGAAAAAAAAAGAAAAAGAGGAAAATCCTAAAAAAAAAGACTTTGAGTCAGGCAATTTAATTTAAGCTAGAGAGTTTGAGCTCTAAGTATGATTAAGTTTATCCAATGGGTTATTTGCACCAATATAATGTAACTCAAGTCTCCGTGCTGCTGTGAGAGAAACATTCATCCGATAAATTGGCTTTGTCTTTGCATGTTTATCCTGTTTTATATTGACAGTTTCTAATCATTTAGTTTCTACATGGGCATACTAAAAAACATGTGAGGTGCAGATCCCTTCTCATCATGGTTTGCAAAAAAAAAAGAAAAAAAGGGATTAATGCAACATGAAAAATCACAGTCCAGACAAATTGTTTATGATTTCTCCTTAAGGTTAACAGCTGTAATTCCTGTTGGCTAGGATTAAAATAAAACCACAAATAAAAAAGCTGTTTATTTATTTGACTTTCTTTTTTTTTTTTTTTTTTTAGGTCTAGGCTTCTTCTTTGTTGACAGATATTAAAAAAAGATAAATCATAAAGATAAGAAATGTGGGAAAAAACAGATTTTAGAGCAACAGGTTTAAGTCCAACTTGCTGCACATTTAAAATCACTGTTTACATCCTCCTCACCCAGGTCTGCTGCTTCTTCACCCCGGGCCTACTGATTGGCCGTTTGTGTGGGACCTCCTATCGCTAGCTCCTGTGTACGGGCGAGGCTGCATGCTGCGGCTGGCGCTGGAGGATCACATCCCTGCCTAGGTATGTTGACTAAGATTAATGAGTGCGAGGGGGGTTAAAACAGTGATTACACACCAGCTGGCATGCCTCCACTTTTAAAATCAGCCCCTCTTCACCTGTGTCTGGGGGGAAATCTATCTCGTACTGCTGGAAAGCTACAGAGAGATAAAAGGAAAGACAAGATGGTAGGACTGGAAAAAGAAAGAGGGAAAACCTCTGCAGCTGTTAGCATGCCTGGCTAACTCTCTAAATTCCTCAGGCCGAGGAGAACGAACCAACAAACTGATTTTAAAGAGGCAAATCTGCAGCTTTTGTGGTTATAAACTGCACAGGTGCTGAGTGAGAATGGAAAACGTGGCAGGCACAGCAGCAGTGACAGAAATAGAGTCAGAGAGACGTATCCTACTTTGCATTATTTGTGATTTTTAAAGCTCATCTGCAATAACAGCAAGCTGAAGTTGCGCAAAGTAGCGAGACAGGCCAACCAGACAGAGCCTTTTCCCATAATGAGTCTTGTTCACTTGTTCAGCTAAACTTGATCAATGTGATTGATAACTCCCACATCAGAATGGCGGATTTTTCGAGAGGGCCCCTGTTCCCATGGCAACCATATTTCCAGCCAGCCATTTACGTCTGATCATATTCATATCTTTGAAATTATTCAGCTATTTACAGAACAGATTGAGGGCCCCCCCTACTTAGAGATTACTAGGGAAATAGTTTCCTGAGAGAGCGGTGTTGTGTTGACAGGGGGTCTCGCTGCTTGGATCAGTGGTCCACATTGGATGGGGTCGTTTTTTCATGCAGGCTTATCTTTCTGCTCCTCAAACTTTCTACAGTATCAGAGAAAATAAAAGTATTTATAGTTTAGGACAGTGACTTGGTAATTCTTCCTTCTGATATGTGTGTGTGTGAGGCCGCTCTACCAGAGTATCTTAACATTTTCACACCATGTCCTCTTGTTGGAGCCCTGCAGGTAATGGCCCTCATTTGTGAGCAGCAAAAGTGGAATTTGTTTTAGTGCAGCGTGTTTTAAGGAGGGCATCGCTTTAGGACTGGTATTGTCAGCTGCTCAGTCCAGATTGTGGAAGTATCAGCAACAATTTGATGGACTATTCCTGCTCTCTCTGGATTGTGTTTTTAGAGACAGCCACCAGGAGGCTGACATTTCCAGCCCCTGTCAGCTGTAAATGTTTGGGTAAGGGATGCTACAATTCTTTGTTTAGTCATTGTAAGCATCTTAAGGTGCTGACATTTGTGTTTAGCTCAAGGCCGCTGCGAAGCCCCACATTTTTTCCACGTCGCGTCCCCTCCACTGACTGCTGATTTACACGAGTGCGACTCGTATAGGCCGAGGAGGAGCAGGAGCCGGGAACAACGGCGTAACAGGAGTTTGACAGTCGCCCGCTCCCTCCTCCTCTTCCTCCTCTGCCTTTGCACCAGCAGCCCCCCCTCCCTCTGACTCCGGTCATTCTCAGTAGAGTTGTCCCCTGCCCAGTGGCATGTGGATGTGTGTAATGGAGATGGATGGTGGCTGGCTCTGCCACACCGTGGAACAGACGGACTCCTCCCTAAACGCTTGTCTGCCAGGCTCCATCAGTCTCTGTCCGACAGCCCCCCGGAATAGAGCCGAGGCTTGATATTGGCCTGCTCAGGTGTGTGTGTGATTGCGTCCGTGTATGTGTGTGTGCATGTTGAATGACTTACTAACTTCAAAAAAACATGTTATTAACATATTCTACTGTGAAAAGTTGAGTGGCGCGAGCACTGCTGATGCTTCAACGAATGACAGCTTCATTTTTTGAAAGTGGCATCAACAGTGTGTCAGCTGGACAAATTCCAGCTTTTAGTGCTGACGTCTTGGGCACTTTTGGGGAAGAAAATCACACAACAAAATCAAAATGCACAACAAGAAGCAACCTAGGGTGGAAAAACTGCAGCAAGAGCTCTCCCCAAGACATATCCCACAATCCTTCGGGAGCTTGTATAGCTATTGTTGTCATTCTCCTCCTACACTTTGCCTTCTCCCTCTTCAGCTGTTTCCCTGCCTATAGCGCTGTGGAGACCTGAAGCATTCAAGTAGGTGTGTGTATAGGATGATGTGTGAGTGTGTTTAAAGGCAGCATTATCTCGTCGCTCCTTGTGTATTCATATGTTTGTGCTCTCTCTGTCTGTTTGGGTTCATACCAGATTCTGTGACGCTCAGATACTATGTGGTTCGAACACTGACACTTAGTCTTGTTTAATTAAGCCGCTGGATCAATACACTCTTTGATTTCTTTCCCTTTTTTCAAGCCTGGTATGCCATCTGTCCACTGTGGCTCAGGTAAGACAAGTACAACCTTTCTAGCATCCTCTAAAAAACCCATTAAAAAGCCATTAAGACGGCACCAGAAGATGGGAGGGAAACAGTCTGTAGCTTGGCGAGTGAAGTAGCATCTCCGCAAATGTGTCAGATTTTTAAGCTTTTAGTAGCACTTCCTTCGTAACACTAAAAGCCGCAGCAACAATTCATCAACCGTAATTAAAGCAAGATGGGATTGTCAATGTTTTGACCACAGACCACGTCCTAAAATCCTTAAAACACAGCTAAAAACCATTCTGTTGATGTTCCTTGTTCTTTTGCTTTTTCCTCAATGAGCCATTAGACAGAAAGACGAACCACCGCTAATGAAGACCTAAATCTTTCAAACTGGGTCACATATGTGACATCCTGTGGATTTTATTCAATGTTGTACTCGAAACGGCATTAAATATTGCATTTGCGATTCTCGACTATGATTAATTAAGTGAGTATTTACTGCAGCACAGTGTGTATGGAGTTAATTCGAAACGACAAACTGCGTGTGTCTTCGTGGTAATGAAAGGAGTGAGTCTGCAGCTCAGTCGCTCAGTGATGTTTTTAGACACACTTTCAAAAAAGATTTTGTGCACCATTAAGTCTCAATGATAGGTGTGTAGGATCAAAAACTCCTGACTAGGCTGAGAGCAAAGAATTTCTCTTTGCAGATTTCTCTTGATAAAAGTCGGAGAACTAAGATGTAAATAAAATGATGACTGCAAGTGTGTTGGACAAAAGAGTGGAGCCCTGTTACACAGATAGAGGAACAAGATATATTGATATTATTGCTAAAAGGATTAGCTCATTGTTGTTTTCAGAGGAGTTATATTTCACTGTTTTGTCCACTGAAGGCTTTGTCGAGTTGATTTTTGGCTGTCAGACACTTTGCCGCCATTTACCAACACATTCTGTTCACATAATGAGATTTGGGAGTGGGTGGTGGAGATTACTGCTACTCCAGGTACCCACTGCACGAGCTTTTGTAGCTAAACTGACTGACTGGCTAATTAGTCAGCGTTAGCTGTGAATGAATGTACCAGCTGTTCAACATTAAGAGGTCCAATTTGTATTTGTGTAGCTCATTTGAAAAAACAGGCCCGGTTTTTTTTTTCTTCTACATTTTAAACACTGAATATTTTGCGATCATTGTAAAGCACAAGAGTGAACACACCTTATCCAGCCGGACCACAGATGGCGAACAAATGCCGTCACATAAACACATTTTCATTTTCAACTTTGCAGGCAAATTGGAACAGTGATTTTTATTTGGTTTGATCAGGAGATAAGTTAGCTGAGCTGCTGCAATATGGGAAAACATGTGCATCTGAAACACAGTATGATAGAAGCTTAATGCCTGATCATACATCAGATAGATGGAAACAAATGTTTGCTGTCATTCAGCAGCTTTTGTTGCCTGTAGTTTTGTTTTTCTACTAATTTTGCTGGGTGGTTGATGCGGTTTCCCTCTATTGCTGCATGCAAATACAGTCTCAAAGTCTTATTGATCTTAATTAATTATAATGTATAAACCCATATTGTATTTGCATATCTCGACTCTTTTTTAGCATGTGTTGTGGGAAAGTAAGATCGGACTGCCAGCGTTACTCTCCCAGGCTGTTAGCACCATATGATTTGCATACATTATCATGTAGGAATCATGTCTCTATAGGCTATTAGTCTCAATTTGAGTGTCACTGTCCTTTTCCTGCTTTGTCAAACAATTTGCAGGCTCCTCATCATTTAGAAACGATGCCCCTCCTTAGCTTTAATTAGACTCCTCTATCTTGCCACTGAAGCTTTTAGTATCTCTAATACTGTTCCTGAACAAGCAAACAAAAGCGAATGAGCTGCGTGATGGAGACAGTAATTCATATCCAACGAGGAAGTGCTCTGACAGGTAATGGCAGAGTAGAAGAAGAAAACAAAGCCCCCTCCTTCACTTCACAAGGCTACTGTGTTGACGTATGTAGCAGCAGGGAAGCTGACGCAGAGGGCTTTAGCACATTCGCTGCGAGACTACTCTGTAACGTTAATGTCATATTTCTACTGTTCAAAGACTGATGGTTGGAACAAAAAGGAGTCTCCCCCCATCTTTCTTTTCCTCAGTGCTGCTGCTTCTTTAGCTGACTAATGCTGCCTAACTAGGAAAGTGATGTCGGAGCTGGAAATGACATCACATTTGACTTTACTTGCTTTTGTGGTTGCTGGCATTATGAAGTATTTTGCACCCTTAGCAACAGATACAAATTGGACTTAATGAGATAGAAGTGCTAAGTGCATGTTACTACATCTTTCACTTCTGAGGTCCATGGATGGAAGTCCATTTTCTGACCTCCCAGCTCAAATTGAACGCACCACAGCACAGATCAGTTTTGTGATTGTGGTGTGTGAAAAGCATTCTGGGGAATGTAGGCATCTGACAGCACAGATGGCATCTTTTGCTAACAATTAAACGAACCATTTGACCTATAAAGACTCACGACTTCTCTTTCTCACGTTTGATTTAAAATCAGAGCAATGGGATAGCGAAGCGCTGTCGATGTTTTCTGTCTTTCATTTGACTGGACACAGAGATTTCTGTTCACAGAAACACTCCTCTGTCTGCCTGAGGTCAGAAAAGATTAAAAAAGGGTAAAAAAAAAAGAGAGTTATAAGCGAAGGAAGGCCTCAGATAGAGAGAAAGTGAGAAAAGAGAAAGAAAGAGGCATCACTGACTTATTAGTCTGGTGGTCTTGGCGCTGGAGCGAGACACAGGCCAATAAAAATGCCATCTCTTCTCTGGGATTATCCCGGTGTTGATAGAACTGACAGGCCGCCTCTCGCTCTGGGATTCCCATTTGGGAGCGAAGACAACTGGTTTCTGTGGCTATATTCAACCGTCCTGGCTCATCACTCTCAGGTACTCTGCACCAGAATGGGCCCTGCAGGTTCAGCGGCAGAAAGAAACTGAAGGAACTGTGACAGTAATACAAACATAACAGCCAAATCCTGCAAGTTTAGTCAAGAGAATAGACTGATTTGCTTTGTATGTAGCTGTGTGTGATTCTGGGAAGATGTTGGCTTTCATAGTGTTGAACAACCTCCTGAATATTGGGTTATAGTGGCTCACGTGATGGAGCCCATGCTTTGGGCTCAGATTTAACCTTGGTGGTTTTCCCATCTTTGCAGATTAGGAACGGATCAAACCACAATTTCCTACCACCTCCTCGTCTCTTGAATGGTCTTGATGCATCAGGACGTCATAGCCTTGCATGTACCTGCATTGTGAGAGAAATGTTAGGAGGAAGAAGGACATGATGATGATATGAACGTGACATATCGAGACTTATTCGTCACCTTACTCAGACATGCTCCGACATGGCCAAGCCCCCTCCTGCCTGGTTCCAAGCTTCTTCTATTTCACAATTATTGAGGTCACTGTGCCCCAGGGAGCACTCGCAGCTCTAAAAGTGGTTTCATACCACTGTCCTGATCTCCACCTCAACACAAAGTTATATCACAGATGTCCACAGAGACGTGGGACTGGACACGGCCGGTGGTTTTTGCCCCGACACGCAGTGTGAACTGTGGGACCGTGTTTATACCAGCTCATAGAGACACAGCACAGCAGTTTGGGTTGTTTCTAGGTTGCTAAATTGGGTGTCTACATTTATACCTTTGCATGTAGCTACAAGAGAAAATGTTAAAAAGGTTTTGGGAAGCTGATATAATCCAAAAAATGTGACTGTACCAGGCAGTTTCCAGGTGTTCTGATGTTTAACTGCATGAGTGCGGGTGTACAAAACCTGTTTTCACTGCAGTAACTCTGTAATGAAAACATCCATTTAGAAGGAGAGAGACAGAGAGACTGTGCATGACAAACGGGACTTGTAAGTAAGTAGGGGAGATTACACTGGTTGCTAAACTCTCCACGGGGAAAATGTTAAGCAGATCCAATGGATGAAGTAATTCAATTTGAGCCCCTGAATAATAGCATCATTTGCCATGGAATTAGCATCCGCCACTATCAATCAGCATGGCGAAAGACTAACACAAGCTGCGCCCACCAAGGACATGGGCTTTCTGTGAAACTCAGCTCATTTGTCAAGTTAACTTGACTGTAGTCAACAGACACAGCAGGAACGTGCAGCAAATATTTGTTTATTTCTTAATACGAATACATTTTCTCGGTCATTTGCATGAACGCGGTTATGAAATTTGGAGCTGTTATTATTATTATTAATATTATTGTTATTCACTGCGTTTGTTGTGCAGTGATCATGTGGATCTTTGAATTGGAAATTAAAAGTGCGTCTGTAATTTTGCTGTTTGATTTCATCTAGTGTTTCCAACCCCTCCAAGGTGAAGTAGAGAGGATTAACAAGAAAACATACGTGTTTTCCTTGGTGTGAAATACTTAATGTTTTTACCTCTTCTAGAAAATACACAAATTAACTATGCAGTTTTAATTAACTCGAAGCCATTGTCTTATTTTAGGGGCATGTCAGAAACGCCAGGCCTCTGTGATTAGTGGTATTTTTATTACATCAGTGCGCACGGGGAGCTTTGAGTTAAGATGAGTTTTTTCATAAGCAAAGTTGAAAAAGTTCAACAAATCAACTCAAGAAAGTAAATGTCAACCTTTTATGACACACGTGTCCCAGAGAACAAGGAGGAGGAGGTAATAATAAAGAATGCTGCATTCAGTACTGTTTATTCCAGTGAAATCATACTTGAACCAGGTAATAAACCTTCACGTTAATAAAGCAGATCACTCACAGGACTAATAAAGAAGAACTGAGCGATACATAGTTTTCTGTCGGCCTCCTTGATTGACGTTTTGTCCGTCTTCTCTTTGTCTCCTCACTTTGCCCGGTGTTTCTGTGCTTTGGCTTCACGCGGGGTTGTTATGCGCTCAGCAGATGTCAGCGGGTTTCGGTTTGGTTTTAACGCCTCTCAGGCCGACTCTTGGTGTGATTTCTCCTAAATTGAAAATTCCTCTCCGGGCTCAACAAATTGGTACCCTCTCAGTACTGAAAATCAAAGAAATTAGACGCTGCTGGTCGCGTTCACAAAGCACAGGGATGTGTTCCCTTTTTTTGTAAAGAATTTATCTTATTGCGGAGAATGCAAGAGTTGACAGACATCAGGACACAAGCCCATTATTAATGTCAGTTTCTCATGGACCCCACTGCTGTGAATTGAAAGCCTCTGTTTTGGCTGCTAACATTAACACTGAATAAAATCTAAAAGCAGAAAGGAGCACGCTCTTTTATGTTTGATTGCAGATCACACATTTTTCTCCCTTTTTTTTTTTTTGTCTTAGCTTTTCATCTTATCCACACAACAAATGACAAACTGGACCAATTTGTCAGCCAGTTGGTTACGCTAGTTGGTTGCTCGGCTTTTCGAGCGAGGCAGGGAGTTTGTCACCTCACGGCACTTTGCAGGTTGTAGAACTTTGCAAATTAAGAAATGCAGATGAGAAACCGGTCTAGTTGTGCTGCAGCTCTATCGTCTTTCTTCAGTTCTTATATCTTTTATAGCCATGACACACAAAAAAAGCAACACAGCTCAATTTAACAGTCATACGAAACCCAAACATGCAGGAAAATATGGATCGACATCCCTCTCCTCGTTTTCCTCTTTTCCCTGCAAGGTGATCCTCCGAGGACAGAGTGTGTTGTTTCATTCTCTGCAGAAAAGACAGTGTTGTGTAGACGCTTGCTGCGAGATGACC
>OMNW01016050.1:40465-52611 GCA_900303245.1 Selene dorsalis
TGTAAAATGACTGGCACTGCCTTTAGCAATGTTTCTCAGGACTCAGCAAAAGGCAGCTTAGCAGAAACAACTGATGTTGAAAAGAGTTAATCATTACCAGTGTTGGTTTGAGGATTTCTGGATTTACTAGCTACTTAATCATCATCTGTAGTGTATTGCAGGAGAAGCTCTGGTTTCAGTTATTTTTTTTTTTAATTTCTATTTTATTTTATTTTATTTTTTCTACAAGTTGACATTTGGAGCTAATTCCAGGATGGCTGGGTGCTGTGCAGCCCAGCAGGGGAGTCCACAGGCTTGTAGAGGGATCCATCTAAAGGTGACCCCGACTTGACTGGCATTTGGTGTCATGAGAAAAAAACACAACAAAAAATGCTTACATAAGCCTGAGGAGCTAGACAGAACTTCTGCAGCACTGTCTCAGTGACCAGTGTGGGGTCACTGTAGATAACATCACCTTTTCCATTTCGTTTTATGTTTGTTCCACCTGCCAATCAGAGATCATCCCGGCCCACACTTTATCAGCCTTTGGTTGTGGCAAGAATCGGCTCATCCTCCAACAGTCATGGCTCAATGGGTGAAACTGTTGCCAGGCGTCTTGTGGAGATGTGACGACCATCCTTCCACATCCACAGAGCTGCTGTATCCGCAGCAGACGAGAGGAAGCTGTGTAGACAAAAGAAGCTCTTGCATCTGTCTTTGTATCTTCACAGACCGGACAACCTGCCGTCACATGTCGAGAGTCTGGCCGCTTCAAAAGTTCTGGGATTTGAGACGGAGGTGAAACCTGTGGATGAAACTTTAGAAGTCAATGTCTGTTTTATATTCCCTTTGTGTTTAGCTGCTTTCAAACTACGCCAAATGCATATTTCATATAGATACTCAAACACGAATATGCTGATAAAATCAAGTCCTTCTCTCTCTCCGGGAAAAGAAATTCCACTGTCCAGGCATTTCACATGAAAAACAAGAGCCTATATTCAGAGAACCAGTTGATCACATGCTACAGCTCATGCCGCACAACCAGACACAGCGGGGGGGACACACAACTTTATTGCAGCATTTGTTGACACAGAGGCAACAAACTCCTGCATCATTCACACGGAGCAGGGTGAAAGAAGAGAAGAAAGGCGCTCCCGCTGTTTGTCACAGCTTAGCTCTGCAGAGAGTGGAGCCAGGGCCTGGTGGTGGTGAAAGTTTAGAGCAAGGACAAATAATGTAAGTTATGTTAAAGAAGCTGAATCAGGAGAAATCGTGGAAACGAAAAGGAAATCCAATGTCCCGTCACTCCGTAATGTGCTGAGAGTGTCTCGTCTCACTTGGAGTTGTTTTTTTAGCGAGTGAAACTTTGGCTGAATTTCATCTGAGCTCAATGAATGATTCATTTTAGGGTGAAGCCGGGGGTCGAGTTTTCTTCGTGATAAAATAAAAGTAGAGAAGTTGAAAGAGCTGAGAGGAGAACCTGGTTCACTAACTATTTACTCTAAGCAACAGTTTTTTTTTGATACAGTAATTATGTAATGGAGGACTTATGTAAAGTTAAGGCTTGACCTCCAAGTGAAGCTCTGTCTATGTGATGCATTTGCCCTCCACTTTTTTAAGCATCTCCAGGCTTTAAAGTCATGATCCCACTGCGCAAAAAGCTCAGGAGAGATGTTAGAAGTCAAGCTCATCCCTTGAACACAGCAACTTAGTTTTCTCCATCATTATTTCAGCTGTGCTTCAGTGGCCAAGGTCTTTGCATTATTTAAATGGTGCTGATAGGTGCAAGATCACACTGCGCAAGGACAACATACAGCTCTCTTACTCTCTCATTAACAACTCTCTGTGTTAGGCGCTAACATGTAGCCTCGCTGTTTGAACCCTGAATGAGGTTAATTTGATATTTTCGCAAAGGTTTTTATGAGTTATTTCCAGGCAGTCATAATTAAAGCTGTTTTGGAGTCGGTCAGTCACCTTCAGTTATTTCTAAAATTAATTTGCACACATTTATGTCCCGGAGTCCTACAAGTGATCTAACATTGTTATGTTAATATGTTATCACATGTTGCTGGCACTTGGCACCTGTATCAGTGTCGCATGACTGCAGACTCTTGGTTTTTTCCTTTTTTTCACATGTAGAGCTCAGCACAACCTGCACTGTAATACATAATTAGTCGATTTAGGTTCAATTCCAGTTTAATTTCATTTTTGCCCGAGCTACAGATTTGCTATTTGTGGTTCCAGCTGTTCTCGTTTTGGAGTTGTAGCGTTTTCCAGTGTGAGGAAAATCTGCAAACATACAAGAGGTGAATTAAGGGGACGGCTGTAACCCCTAACACCGAGCGAGACTCATATCGCTGTGTCTCCACAGAAAGCTTTAAAGCCTCGGTCTGAGCCGAAGTGCTTAGACAGCCGGGCGAAGCTCTCTTGTAAAATGAGGTTTGTAATTACTGGTGTTACTGTGACCTGGGGCACAAATGACACGCTAATTATAAATAATTGGGGCTATGCAGATTGAATAAGTCGGCACAAACAAGCGCCGCTTTTTACAGTAACAATACGAGTGTCAACGCCGCGTCTCAGTTAACCGTAAGACTTGCCTGGATATTTTAGAAATCATGACTGCACCCAAATAATGTGCTGACCTGGTCAGGGTGGTACAGCTCTGGTGTTGCTTACGTCCATAGCCTCGCAGCGAAATTGCATAATGTGTTATTGAACCATAACTCTGCATGACTAGACAAAATCTGTCAGCAGTTTTCACAGACATCTCTACATTTAATTGAAATATTTAATAGCTTGAGTAAATGTTTTTATTTCAAAATGAGGCTTTGGCACCAAAATAAACGTTCAGTGCATTTGAATTATAAGAAATGTCCACATGGAGCTATAGGAGTGAAAGGGAATCCATATATAGCTGAATTAATGTGGTGTTTTTTGTAATCTTAGCCTAGATTTGAAAACACGAGCACCAGAGCCAAGAAATCATCAAAAGGAGAAGAAGAAAAAAACAAAACTAGAGATGCTCTTCTGTGGCATGAGAGGCAGGCAGACCAACTTAGCAATTTTTCTTGAGGAGATTTTACAGGGATGTATGAAGAGCTCCTGGTTCAAAAGAAATATATGGCAGCATAATTAAGGAAATCTAATTTTGGATTGAAGAGCTCAGAGTTTCAGAGAGTTCTTAAAGTCAGTGTGTGACTCACGGACGTAGCTCGTGCGGAGATCGAGTCGACTTCCCTCCTCTTGTTTATTCATATGTTTGATTTCCCCTTGGTTTGTTTTCAATTGATCAGTGTCAGTCTGAGAAAACCATGCATCTCCAGATTTTTAAATTAAAGGATTAAACAATCCTTTGATGTGTTGAGAACATTTTCCTTCTCCTAAGAGCTCAATGAATCACGTTTAAACTCATTCAAACGTCTGAAATATGTATTGTCACAACAAGGGCGTCCTCCTAAGCTGATGAGACGCTGATCCTTTGAGGATCGTTGACATAAGACAGTGATGTTTTCTTTCTTCTCAACCTTTGTGGAATTCATTTCTTGTATTGTTTAAGCGGTGTGTGTCGTCACTTGTTACGTCTCCGGTTCTGTTTCCAGATTTCGTGGTGAAATCTTTGGCAAGAGGTCAAAGTTTGTGTCGTTAAAGCGTCTCACCTGGTCAGGGTAAGCGTTCACCGATCACACACATTATGCTGATGATGCAACGTGGCCTTGACACATCTGAATCACTCACTCTCTGACATAGATATTTGACCCTGCTACTCTGGAACACCCCCTTACATGAAACTGCCCCACGGTTTATAGTAATTATTTCTCATTAATAATTTGCCCAGACACAACCATACGTCCAAGAATAGCAGCTGCTCTGCCTGGCAATCCCGCTTTTTTTTGGATGACATTTATAAAAGTTTCATTGCAGCAATATAAAGCATTACATGTCACGGTCTCATGAATCATTTGTGTCATGGATCACCGCTTCAGAGCTACACCACGGGCGCTAACCGGGGCACGTTAATAGGAAGCCACCGTCCGTCATGCGCTTTCATTTGTGACAGACACACCGAGCGGTAAAGCTGATTAAAATGGACAATATGCCACACGCGGTTATTTATTTATTTCACGTAATAATTAGAATTACTGTTACGACCGACCCGCAGCGCACAGATGACAAATAAGGTGTTTTTCTCCCGGGAGGGCTGAACGTTTACAGGAGCAGAGTGGATGCTCTCTCTGTTCGATTATTAGTCATATCATAACATGACGCGCTCATCTTCACCTCAAACCACGACCACGGTTTTTCATATGGACGCTTTTGTGTGGCTGTGTCAGGAAGCGAACTCAACCCCGGTGTCAGACTTCAAGGGAAATATTATTTAGGAGCCTGTAAATGGCAGCCTGCCATGTGCGAGAGAATCAGCATCAAAAAGGCAAACGGGAGAGGAAAGAAAACTCTCTCATTGCTGAACTTTATCCTCTCCAATTCTGTCTGATCTGTATCAAACGCTCCGCTGAGAGTAAGGCCTGCGAGGGAAACGTTAAAGAGGAAACTACGAGATTCGATTAAGATTGTCGGCTTCCAAACTGCATCCCAGATGCCTTTATTACATGAATGGAGTGGAGTGTACTTTACACACAATTGCTTTTCCATTTGAGTGTTTGATGACCTAAAATGCATCGATTCAGGATTAACTTGAGCTACAGGAGGAGGATATCATTATAAGAAAAGCTACCTACCCTCATTTGTTTCTCTCTTCATCCCAGGAGAAACAAGCGCGGATTCATTTTTGCTTCCTGCTTTTGTGGAAAAACTCAGTTCATCTCGTGTTTAGCTTTTGCCAAGGTGCACGAAAGTTGGAAGGTGAGGAGATGAAATAAAGAATAAGACAAGATCGCAAATTATAGTTTCATAAGAACAGGTTTGAAGTCAATTAAGATTCATTTTACCCAGTGAGCTCATTATTTCTGTCGCATGCGATAAGATTATAAAATGATATTTAGCTTTACAGCAGATTGGAAGAATGGTAGGTAAACTGTAGGCTGCTGAGCGCTAAGTGGCTATCATGTGACCCTGACCTGTGACCCCCTTGAATCTTGAATATTACACTTTTATTTTAACTATTATCAGTGCAGTAAATGAATTTCTACAAGGGTTGAGTGACTGCTTTATGTGGAGCTCAGACCTTTGGCTCTGAGCCATGCCTCCTCCAAATTACATTTATATGCACTTATTGCCAAAGCATACAAATGTGCCACTGTAGGTTTTAGAGAAAAGTCAATATACTAAGAACTGAAGGTTGTGATAAAGCAGCATGAAAAGTCATGTTTAGACAATACAAGGTGCAGAGAGTTGAGAGAATGTCAGAATAAAAACAGATTAATGTGGTTTTAAAACAAAAGGACACATCTGCAAAATGTTCAATGTCAGATTTGTGTTGACTTTGTTGTAGTGATTTTGCCGCATAAATCTAACCATACACTTATGACTTAATCTTTGTACACCCACAATCATCCTCACGACCCAGTGTGTGTCTGACACTTGTGAAAATGCAATTTCATCCATGTGCAAATTAGTGGTTGTTAGAGTGAGAATTCTAAGAGAATTATATGACAAGGGCTTGGATGGGAGGCTCTGCAGTGTAAGCTTAGCACAGGGCAGAAAAAGCCAGGAAATGCCCTAGAGTCTCGTCCCTAGATTGCAATTTGATGGTGATTGCACTCGTAGATCTTGTAATATACTTGCTCCCACGAGTTTGGATGATGCCCTGATAGAAAATTAAAGCCCTTCTCTCTTCATGTTTGTGTTGTTACGTGTGTTTGCGTCGTAAAACTGAACCTCAGTTAGAGATTTTTTAACACGAGATAGCAGGAGTATAAACATGACGACCAAAACTCCCACTATGAATAATCACAGTCGGAGGATAAAGTTCATGTTGCTCCAAAAAAACTGCAACTGAAAGGAGCAGGAATAAAAAAATGTTCATTTTAAAATTAATTAGGCTCAGGCAATTTCTTTTGAATTTTTCATTATGGTTTAAAAATGCGGACGGTCTATAACTGTGTGCGCGTAGCCACTGATATCCAAACAAGATGCTCATACTGTAAGTCGCAAGCCTCATTAAAAGTGAATGAGATTGTGACAGGCTGTGGGGAAAACACCAGGGAAGTAGAAACAAGCTGCTGGATTTGAGGTAACGGAGCACCAGGTAGAAATGGATAACTTCCTGAAAAAACTCGCGCTACCAAACAAGCGAATCACACGGTCTTGTTGTGAGTCACGTTTACACCTCACCCAGAGTGTTTGAAATAATCCCAGCATGTTCTGCAGCTTAAAGCAGATTGGTAGCAGCTCCTGCAGGTTTGAGTTGGATTTTTCCCGCTCTTACTTTTGCGCCAAATGAGGCTTTGCTTTCATAAAAACTCGGATTCTTTAAATCATCATGAGATTACCAGGATTATTTCACAGCAGACGCAACTATGAATGAATTAATTTTGAAGAATGAAGTCAAATTATGAAAAACATTGACACGTCAGGCAAAAATTATGAGTGTAATAATAATATTAATTCAAGAACATCCCAAAAGAGCAACAAAAGGCTGAATAAACAAACTGGAAATCTGTTAAAAAAAAAAAAAAATCACATTTCATCTAAGCAGATTGTGTTTCATGATAATATGCAGTTTAGTTTTTCCTCTTTTTGTTGTTGTGTTGGCGTTAGCCATCAGATGTGTGTTTTGGCTCCGGCGTGCAGCAGTGGGAAAGAAAGCCGGTTGGCTGGGAAAGTTTTTGGGCCACTCTTAGGCACCAGCTGGCTGCTTACAAGATTTGGCTGGTGAAAGCAGAGTCGACTTTGCAGATCACAACACGGGAGAGATGTCAGAGTTTGGATCTTACATCTCGGATGTTTGTTTGCAGCCCAAACAAATTTCACAGATAACATCCCCAATATCATATCAGCAGTGATTTAACCTCGGTAAATATTGAAAATGAGATGTTTGTGGAATATATCTCTCTGTTGGGACCAAATAAAGGGCAGAACGGGAGAAGAAGGAAGAGGAAGGGCATGCAAATATTTAATTTACTCTCAAAGTGGGGGGTAAGGGGGGGGATAAACAGTGTGGGGACACCTGTGACAGTGTAAGTCTCTCTGTGGTGACTTTATGTTGAGTTTACATATCAGCTTCTTTTCCAACTGTTCCACATATACTCATTAGACACAAAACAATTGTCAATATGATGGAACAAATCATTGGTCTCAGCTCACTCTTATCTTTTCTTCACGGGGGCTAATAGTAATGATCATAATAATGATCATTACAAGGTTTTTATATGAGCAAATTGCACAGAGCTTCATTTGTTTTTACATAAAGTACATTTAGGTCTGTACTGTATTTATTCTTACCACATACATGGTTAAAAGAGTGTTTGGAAACGTGATTACATTTTTCAGTGTGTCTCTCTAAATGTGTTTATTTCCTTCATGATTGAAGCACAAAATCACATCTGAATGAGTGTACTGCAACATGAAAGTAATGTAGTATATGTAAGATGAATCTGACTTTAAAGCACTCCTCCAGCAAGCTTCAGATTTTTCCCAACACCTCCCCAGACGTTTATTTAATGCCATTCACACTTTTTTTTCTACTCTGCAGAAGTAAATACTGTTGCCTTATTTTAAATATCAGATTTCTGCTGCCAGACTGGCCTGTCATTATCAGCCTCCCCATCCCAACCTGCTCTCCATGAACCATACGGCTTTTCACCACCGTTTATTTCAAACGGCCAAAAACGTAGTTGCAATTCTTTATAGAGAAAGCACCTTTCAGAAGTGTCTTGCACAATGTACTAAAGAAATTTTCAACTAGACCATCCTGTCGAACAGAAGTAATAATGACATCTAATATTAAAGCAGACGTAATACCAATCAAGGATGAATATGTTTAAAAGGCTGATTCTTAAGAGCCATTCATATCTCCTTATAGAAGTAAAGTTAAAGGCTTTAGAAACAGCCCTTGAGAAAGGTTTATATCTGCTGATACCTAAAGCTTCTTAAAGCACTAATACATCCCATTCGCTGGCTTTGACCAGGTTTTTCAGCGTTGCAGTATATTGTCCGAAGGTGAGTGTCCTCCAGCACCTGTGCTGTCTTTCTCACATGCCTTTGTCCAGGAGTATTAAGTCTGAAGGTCACTCAAACAGGCCAGCACACATGCAAGAAACACCAGGCTCTGTTGTTTTAACGGCTGTGTGTTGCAATCCTACAGTGGAGCTGCGCATTAACTGTAGAGCGCATGGCATCTTTGGCTCCCTCTGCATGCTAACTATACTTACAGTAGTAACCTCGAGCAAGACATTGAAGCTCTGAGTTGGCCATCATCTGCCGTGGCAGCTGTACCACTGCTGGTGTGTGAATAGTGAATAGGTGAATGACGGGTATTGTGCTGCTGAGATAGAAAGACAGAAGTGTGGTCCTTTAGATCTCTGTTGTTCTCAGGTGGGATTTTATTTTGAAAGCTCGCACATGCTCGTGTCTAGCAGGAAAAACATACAGATCACTGTCATATAACATAAACAACTGCTATATATATCTTCAAACGCAATTACGTGTTCATCAACCCTGTCTCCTAGCAGTTGCATACGCACAATGAAACAGTTTTACCTCTCATTTGCTGGTGGCAATTTAATCGCTGGCTGCATTGCATTCAGCCTTTCTGAACCAATAAATGAAGCACAACATTAATTAACAGCAATAGAGATGCCAGGCATTGGCTGAGGGGGCGGCGGGCACACAAAGTGCACCACTGTCACACCAGAGACCGAGAGCTCACACACACACACACAGTTGTTTGTGGACCAGCGCAGTTCAGTTTCAGTGTAAAATTAGTCTTCACTTGAAAAGTAACTCGCAGAGATGTGGCTTCACTTCTAAGACGCAGCCTCAGAAACTGCTTCGCACTCAGATCCAGCTTTCTATCACATAATATCTCATATGTTTTGCTTTGATCAAGTACGTATTCATGCCGTGCCTCAATTTACATAACATCAAGCTTTTTTTTGTTTTTTTTTTCTCCCCAAAAATGTGGCAGATCCACAATTTTGCAAATAGCTCTTGTTTTATGGTAATACAGCTCATTACTTTGCATTGATTGGAAGAACAGTCCCACAACTGCATAATGCAAGCGTGTCTTTCTTCTCAAGTGGATTATTAGGAGCATTTTACAATACGCCACCTGATGGTTTTCTCAGACTAATCTGCAGCATTAGTTACAAACAGTGTGATGTGTTTTCACTAAAACATTCATGATATTATTCATGAAAGAAAATGCACAGTAAATGGGCCAAAGAGATGGAACTCCAAGTGAAGTAATCTGGTCACATAAAGCAAAGAGACAATGACATTTACATTGAAAAACTTCCAATTGTGATGCTCTGCTGTAAGCAGTTCAAAGGGAAGGCAGCAGGCCGTGCTCTCAGCCTGCGTCAGGTGTAAATGAAGCACGCAGGAAAACATGAAGAGACAAAATATCTGACACAGAAAGCAGCACTTGAAGCACAAATGAGGTCGTTTGCCTTTTCAAAACGGGATGTTTTCAGACATAATGGTGTGATGTAAGCTGGAGCTCAGCTTTTTATCTGGCTAGAATTGAAGCAGGGTTAGCTTAGCTCAAAGAAAAGGCTGGCAGCAATACTCTTACTGATGATAATAATTAGCACTTTAGCACCACAAAAGCATTTTTTTAAAGCGCACATACAGTTCAGAATTTAGTCATTGTCTACACTTTCCTTTTAACTACCAAATTGCATTGCCCTTTCTTAGAAATAATTTTAGGATAACACCAGATCATTTTTAGGAAACAGTGAAGAAAGCAAGCTCAGAAACAGTAGACCTGGAAGAACAGTTAAATAACCACATTCAAAAATGTCTTTTGTGAATCTAATTATTGGGAAAAAAACAAATCATCATTCAAAGTGTTGGTTCAGTGTGTAAATCACTCAGAAATGCCACACTGTATTTAGTGTGAGGCTGTATCCCCCACAGGTATTTAATCAAATTTTCCTCACCAGAGCCGCACTGAAAGGTGTGAAACTGGTTTTGCATCCTCATTGACATTATGTTTATTTCCTTTCATAATTTTTCTTCAGAAAATACAACAAAGATTAAAAATAAAACATAACCTTCATCCAATTTCACCGGTGGATAAAAGAATTTTGATATTTGTGTTTTTTGGGGGTTTTTTTTGAGTGGCGTGTGAACAAGTTCATTGTTAATTGAAAAAGCCACGAATGAAAAGACAGAAATGGATTAAAATACTAAAATCCCTGACAAATTCCATTTAACAAAACTCACTGAACAACCCACAAACTGATTGAACGTGGATGTGAAACCTTTGAGTCTGAAAAAGCTGGTATGTTTTTTTTTTTTTACTCATTTCTTCTCTAAATCTCTTTGTAAAAACTTTGGTATTATCACATTTCAGTTTACAGCATTAATTCTGTGGTTCCTAACATCTGTAAAAATAAAGCAGGGTCTGTCAGGGAAAGAGGAAGAGTATTCTGAATTTTTATCTCCAGAATAACTGCTTATTATTATAAACTGCTTATTATATCTCTCCACAGGGATCAGCAGGCAGCACAGTACAGCCATGTTTTTTTCCCTTCAAAACTGTGTAATCTACTGAGAATTTGAATATAAATGGTACAACAGAAAATAGACAACAAATCATGTGAGTGTTATTTGAATTGGCAGTGCACGTGGCATTTGATTCTTCCTTTGTGATTTATTTGTGTGTAACAGCTTTGCTTTTCTTTGTGATGTCCTGTTTTTGCTTTTCTTCACACGGACCTGCTGTTTATTGATCGGGCTTCCAGAATGCGACTGCCAATCAAACACATATCCGTATATGTGCATTTCTAAGTGGAGGTCAGGAAGCAACCCTCACGGGTACAAGCCAAGGTCACCACACCTGTGTGATCGCTGCACGCCCATCAGATTAATGATCACGTTTTCTGGACGACAGCCTGTTTAGGTCGGCTGATGAAAACAGAAACTGGAATGGTGGCCATCGATAGAATATACCATACCGTGCCATGGATCATTTCCTAGTGAGGAGAAACATTAAGGACAGGGGGGTGGCACCCTGACTGTGGTTGCCATGGCAACGTGGGCAGTTTGTTTTCCCATTCTTCTCTGCTTTAGTTCTCCAAGCACAGAAAACACTCGCTCTGGGTGTTGTCTGTTGTCGTGTGCTGGTATATTTGCATTGAGAAGTGTAGTAAGAATCGGTGGAGTCACTTCTGTGCAGATGTGTAAAACACGCAGTGACAGTGTCCCTCGTTTGTGGTGAGGAGCAGTGATGGACCGCAGATGTGGCTTTTCCTGTGGTCTCGCAAGTATTTGTAGCGAGGAAGGTGGATAGTTCTCATAAGTTCTGACTTAGGCTTAAAAATAACACACTCAGACAGAGCCAAACCCCCCCAAGAGTCTGGAGCTGTCATCTTTAAGTTCCTGCAAGAATCTAGAGCACATCTGGAGAACTTTTTGTCACGTTGCGATCAGAGCATGTCAAGATTTTCAATAATTTCTGTGAAATATCTGCTAACACAGTAGTTATTGTGTTCTACCAGCAGGGGGTCGGCCTTCATGAATCATTATGATGATGGTACTTAAAGTGTTAGATGTTTCTTTTTTTGTAAAGTTTTGCAGTCTGAGGGGTTGTTTCTACAACTGCAGAGCAAAGCGTGTTCCATACATCGCTGCTGGTCATGCCGTTCCCTTTAGCGTCATCACTGAAATTGTCCTCACTTTAAATAAGAGACGGAGATTCTGCTTCCCTTGCAGAACACAACACGATCTGTGTGCTGTGCATAATGACTCACTGTGTATTATGGCACTTCATTTAACCAAGCCAACATTATTCAGTCTCAGTCTCACATCTGGCGCGCACAACAGGGGACTGGAGAAGTATATTGGAGTGCTGCAGGATTTTGCCATTGACAGGAGCTTTTAAGTTAAAGTGGTAGTGTAAGAAAACACTGGTAGTGGTATTTTCTAACAACAGATTACAAAGTATGATTGTTTTTTTCCACTTTTACTGTTTCATTTTCACATACAATCAATACTTACTGCTCTTCTTTTTTTTTTTTTACTGTAATCGGGGGGGTGGG
>OMNW01016060.1:17396-29703 GCA_900303245.1 Selene dorsalis
GCGCTGACCTCAGAGACCATCAGAGGTCAGAGCATTTAAAAAAAAAAAAAATTGACAGAGTAAAGAAAAGAAAAAGTTGGAGTGGGGAGTTGGTGGTTTCAAGAAAAGGTGTCCAAGGTGACGGTGTAACGGCAGGGGAAGGAGCAGATGTAATGGGGAGATTATGAGTAAGGTGTAGGAAATTGAGTTAATGTCAGAAAGAGGGGTAAGGAAAGAGGGGGATTAATGGAGACAAAAGCCAAAATATGAAAAAAAAACATGAGAAAAGAGACAACAGTGCAGCACTGCTTCACTATAATGGATGGCACTTGGCAAAGCTCCTATCCCTGATATGATTTAAGCTCCTCTGTTTGAGCCCACTGCAAAGGTAAAGACAGGATGAAGAGTGGGAGAAGAAAGTGAAGAGGGATAACACAAACAGAGGAAAAGCAAACGGGAAGCGCAAAAGTGGGTGGAAGATAAAAGCGAGGCCAGGTAAAAGGAGAACAAATGACATGAGGAATCTCTTACCTGTGAACCAACTTTAAAACAAATAGCTGGAGAGAAACTTTCTGTCTGTTTCTTGGCTGGTTTGGGACTCTGTGGCAGTCCTGCAAAAGCTTGTAATGCTGTACGTTTTGAAGATTCTCCCCAGAGGTGTCTTTGAAGTGTGGCAATGTGAGAGAAAGAGACCGCAGCGGATGAGCCTCAGACTAAAAACATGTGTGATGAGTTCATTCAGTCATGGTTTTCTCAGGCGCTACAGTTTGTCTTTGTAGTGCTAAAGCCCAGCAAATACCACCTATCAGGCAAGACTGGCTTCTACCTGTTTTAGCCCACTGAAATATATGTATACAAATATTTTACCCTGCCAACATACATATTATGATATACCTCCACCATGTTTACAGTATGGCTGTAGATGATGGACATTCATGTTCCCCAGATGATGAATCTTTCTGATTTTGTTCCTCCCCCCACACTGTGTCATACTGATTTTCTTCCACCTCTCACTTCAGTCAATCTATAACAGCGAACAAATAGTCCTGTTTACATGTTTATAAAAGTTACAACTGTTAATATGGAAACACAGCCGAGAGCGGCACCCATTCTGAAAATGAAGTAGGGCATTTAGGGATACTTATGACATTAACTGCCGGTTTGCTACGCCTGTTTCTTGCTTTATGCATTTCCAAGGAATAAACAAACAAGGATGTGGTGAGAAAGACACAAAGAACAAGACAATGAATAAAAAGCTGGTGTTTTTTTTTTTTCAATTTGTGCTGTTGATTGTAGGGGAAAATAATACACAAAACAAACTGTAAACAGTCCCTGCAGACAACTGCATTATCATGCCATGACAACACCTGAAGTGGTTGAATTCAACCCATTACGAATCTCAAACAAGCCTTAAATTTTGTATTGTTGATTTTTATACTGAAGCGAAAAGACAGAAAACAGTGTAGCTCTCTGGAAGTCAGGATGTTTGTTGATAATAAAAAAAAAGCTGGAAACTGCCTATTTTCCTTTAAAATACAGAACAATATCAAAATTTGCATATAGTGCACAATGAGCAAATGTAATGACACTTCTTTTCTCCAGCAGCATTACAGTTACCACGTACTGTAAGAGAGCATAATTGGTTAGTAGCGAGAAATATAAGAAAGATGACACAGCTAAGCCCCCCAGGGTTTCTTCCCAGGTACCACACCCGGTCTCTCTCTCAACTTAAAAATAGCACTGCTGCAAAAGTTCAGACCTGAACTGGTAACTTGGAGCGGGAGAAGAAGAGGTGCTTCTTAGGGGCTTTTTTGATCTGTCAGCACAACCGCCGTCCTCCTGTTTCAAAGGCGAGGGTCCTGGTGATTCAGACCACCTGCGTGGTCTGTGCCTGCACTTTCAAGAGGCGTACCGCTGGGGCATCAAGAGGTCATAGCCCCGTATTGGAACATCTGGTGTGAATACGTTTCACATGTTCCTGATTGGTTTAACCCATATGTGGACAGTGTCAGCATGACTACTGGCCCTCAGTGCCACCTGTGGGTTCGCTTTCACAGTCAAAGTCTAACAAGAAGACTTTTCAGAGCAGAGTCGGAAATGTGTAATCAGTGACACAGTGTACTGAAATCTCTAATTAACAAGTCTTTGTAAGGAGATATGGGTTTTTCTTCAGATTATCCAGACTGACTGTTGGCTCCCTTTCAGCAAAAATTCAGTCTGTTCTGCAGCTCTGACTGATCCCACCTTTGGTATTCGTGAATGCACTTTCACTTTACCTTATAGCTTGCCTCTTAATTTTCCTTCTCTCCTTCTGCAAGCTTTACCTTCACTCTCTCCCCCCTGACTGGAGTGCACTTCAGGATTTTCAGACAGTTCTGTGCCCTGGCAGCCCATTGAGGGCTATAGAGCTGCTTTTCTGTAGTAACCGTTAACTACAGTGTTGCAGAATTGAGTGCAGTTGGCTGTACTTGGCTATTGTTCCGGGACTTGCTTATCGACTTTGCCCCTCCTTGACATGACTCTACTGGCTAATGGGGTTTGGACAACAGTGATTTGACCCTGATGCACTGCAGTTAGATGCTCATTTTTTTCAACTGACCATGACATGATCTATGGTTTATGAGAGGAGCTAAGAACTTTCAGGAGGGATACTTATCTGCACGGTAACAAATTAAGGCAAAATGAGGGGCACTAAGGTTGAAGAAAATGGAGAGGAAAAGAAAGATGCCGGGTTTAACTTTCCAGAGAGAATGCACATGGGATGAGAAATGATTCCCGACCTGTGCAACATGCTAAACTGATGTCTTCATATTTTTCTTCTGTTTGATTGCACATCCTTTTCCACCCAGTGTTGGGTGATCTCAGAGCCTCCTCTCCTGAAATAAAATCAAATTGGGTATGTCTTCATAATGTCCTCATAATTATGGTGCACTCCCCATGCACAATAAGAGGGGTGTTCAATGAGTGTAGGGAATACATAACAGGAAAAAGAGAGCGGCAATGTTGTGGAAAGCAAAGAGGCAGATGTCTGGCAGACTGGTGTTTGGGTAAAGAGTAATACATTTCTTCATTTCTCTGACTTCAGTTTGTCCCCTAAAAGATTAAAGCCAGCTGATGCAAGTGTAAAACACTGTGACAATTACCCCGTTTACACCTGGCATTAACATGCGGCTGGTAACCAGATTGTATCAGGACACAGTTTGACCGGATAGAGTTTACACCTGGCATTAACATGAGTCTCTTGCGTCCACATAAGATCCGATCACATAAATTGAAAAAGAAAAAAGAAAACAAATAATAGAGTATTTCTGCCCACGTAGTTGTATGCAAATACGGGACGCATTACACACTTGTGTACAATTTGGTCACAATGCGTCCCCGACCACCTGTTGTGGTGTGTCTTGGGTACGTTCACACCTTTACTTTCACGGGGTCAAGCACTATCTGATTGCAACCAATCACTGAAAACGCATGTTAATGCCAGGTGTAAACAAGGTGAATATCATGAAGGACAAAGGCTCGACCGGCTTGTCCACAAAGTGTTGTTAAACGACAAGGCAGACAGGGTTTGGCCATATCGGCCTTTTCACGGTTATTTACGAGATGCACACAGAAGGGTAATCAGCGTAAGCAGGCAAACTGTGACCATGGTAACAACATCATCAACACGATACCACAAAGTCAGTGCTTCAGCTCAGTGCATCAGAGGATCACCAAGATTATTACAAGCCATCCAAAACGGGACTCTAGGGAGCATGAATATCGCTGAGATTCAAGTTGATCCATCTGATAGACGTTGAGACTTTTAATTTGAGGCACAAAAACAAACAACCTGCTGGTGGCACTAGAGGAAAAGTCAGGGTGCCACAAAACCAGTAGGAGGCACAAAGATCTGCACAAAACTCAGGGCAACTCAATCTTTCTTTTTGTGCGATCAATTGAAATTCAATGTTTCCGATGCATAACAAGATAAGGACATTAACTGACATGACCTGCCCTTTAGTTAAATTATTAAATGAACGATTAGCACAAACTGTGAACATTACAGTTAAAATGCATGAGATTCACGTCTCTGCTAATGAGGCGACCTCGTGGACAGCGGTACCATGTTGCCGCACTGAATCCGGCTCTCGCGCTTTAACACACACACGTGGGTGACAAATGTTATAAATGCATTGTTAGCAATTCAAAATTCTCACGCGCCTTAAACGCAACAACATTGCCTTTTCCATTTATCATAGAGTGCGAGACCATTATCATTATAGAAGAGCTATTAGTTATGCTTGATGGAACAGTGCTAATTGTGGAAAGAAAAGCAGACATAGTTGCAAATATCACTTACTGCACTGAAAGGAAGTAGTTTCTTAGGGTTAATTAGTAGTCAGCCCATTACTTATTATTTGTGCAAACCACAGCAAAAGCTTAATTAACTTTGATTCTCTCTCCCTTGGAATTTAGGCTCACAATACTACAATGATGCTGACTTAGGGATAGGCAGCAGCGTTGAAAGTGGCAACACGCCAGTCCTTTGCTTCAGACAATAACGGCCTAATGATCAAATGAGGGGTTCACGTGTCTGTGGATGTATATCAGGTCACATGTGGCAAGGTTCCTGATTATATCAAATACTGTTTTTTAAGGTCATCTCCAATCAGGGGTGTATAAACCTTCACCCTCGCCTGGAAAATCTCTCGTCTGTTCCTGCCCTGTATGTTTTCCTTCCTTTCTCCCCTCTCCTCAGACTGTTTCAGTACGTTTCCCTGAACTCTGTAGCCTCCAGCTGCAGGCAGTGACGGGAAAGAGAGCTGTGTCCCTCATTCCAAAGTTAATAACTTTTTAATATAATTGCTTAAGTTCACTGTGCCCTCAATATGTATTTTTCCCCCCTTTTACTCATTGTCATTCAATGCTCGAGCTGCAATTTGCCACACAGATTTCTAGAGAGAGAGAGTGAGAGAGACGGAGTGGGCGACTGTGAGAGAGAGTGAGAGGACGGACTGGTGGCAGGGGAGACAGACAAACCGTTTTAATGGATGACTGAACAAATTAAATTTGAATTCATACAGCAGCTTTCATCTCCTTCCTGATTATTGAAAAAAGAGAGCTTTTACAAACTTGACAACAGAGGCCTCTTTGAAGTAAGCCATTACTTTAGAGAAAGCATCCAAATGCCACGTTACAAGGTGACTGTTGTTTATTCCAAATCAAAATCATTTGGCAAGTGAACACAACACAACGCATTGGATCACTTGTATAACACACAACACTATACTTATGCAGATGACACAGACATGAGGGACAAAAACACCTGCACATTTAAGTGTCATTCGTCGTCTGCCCCCATCCCCTCAGTGTAATTTCGCTCTGACCCCGCAATATGACAAGGAGATATATTTTAAAAGCAGTAGATGAACCGTGTGAAGTTTCTCATTGAAAGTATGCGCTCCTCACACTGAGGCACAAGTAGCAAATCTGCAAAGGGATTAAAATGCTAATAAAACAGGCAGGATGCAATTCCTGTTTTAAGCCTCATAAAATATGCATAGCTCCGTATGAGCCATATGCAGAGGAAATGGCAAACTGACATCCCACGGAGAGGAACAGGGATCATTTTATGCTCTGTTGACAATCTTGTGTGTAAAGAGTGGGATTTTAACCCTTGACACAAATGCCCAGTCTTTACCTCGCTGTAAGAGAAGCCAATTGATATGTGAATTCTGGGAATAAAAATTTCTTTAAGTGCTTTTTGGACATAATTATCTGTCACTGCAGTGGTTTTTTGAAAACATGTGATTATAAGAGAAATGGCTCTTCGGCTTATTTTTAACTGTGTGTGCATAAGGACTTATTCAGGACCGCTCACTGATTAAGATGTTGAACTTAAAATGCATCGCTTATCTTGTGGTCACATAAACTGTCATTGGTTAAAACGTCCTGATGATCTGAATGGAAAATAAACAACAACAACAACAACAACAACACTGACGGACGAAATATGTTTGGCTATGACCTCGTGTCATACCTCAAAATCAAAATCATACCTCCAAGGTATGAATTTACTGCATTAGCTGGATCACTGCTCATGTCTAGAGAAATGCAATATTGTTACAAACAACTCTGAAAAAAAAAAAACTGTGTAGAAAGTGCTTGGGGCATTTACTCTGATTACATCAACTTTATGAAAAACGCTTTCTGCCTGAGCAACGACATTCACAATATCAGAGATTAAGGCTTGTTTTATAGCTGTGTTTTCATAGAGGCCAATCACTGATTACAATCACAAGGCTGAGATCTTTCTGGCTTCTCTTCTGCTTGTGCAAAAGCTCTTTAGGGTTTGCATTTTGCAGAATAAAAGAGTTCAATCCACGTCACCTAACCACAGGGGATCACATACTGTTCTCTCTGGGTTTTTCACCACAGTCTGGCATGAGAAAAGGGCAATTCACACTAATGACAATGAAAAGGAATCAAATGTGACTGAGAGAAAGTACAAGAGAGTTATGAAGGTGATAAAACCATGACATCTATCCTCCATTAATTAGCCTTCTCCCATATCAGCGTCCCCTCAGTCAGAAAATATTCCCTGCATATGACAGTATAATCATATTCATACCAAGAAGGTCTGGCTTAATGAAGAGGTGTGTGATGATGAAGGACTTCTTCAGGGAGTGTGATTGCTGGCAAAGTGCTGTTTATCAAAATTAACCAGATTCAGCTTGAGATGACAACAGATGTGCACTTGACGTGTAAACTAACACACGCAAGATTAACCAAACTCTCAGGAGACTGAAGATGCCCTGTTGCCTTTTCAAGGAGTCACTTTATTCAAGAACTACATCTCACGCAAAAGGGATTTTTCTCAAGAGGTGTAAAATATCAAACCAAATCAAATCAAATCAAAAAGAAAGGACAAGATCTTACTTTGGGGACAAGAAAAGCGACGATCTGCTTTAAAATGAAATAGTTTCTCCGTTATCAATAAAGAAGATATCAGTATATTCATTTTTACAAAGCCCTGTGTAGCCATGACATGCCTCAGAACCATTCTTAGACCCCTTGCCGTTCTGCATTTATGCACCAAATGGCTTCCCAACACAGCTAACACAGTGGAGAATCCATGTGTATGCTGATGATACAGTATTTTCACTCCTCACAGAAAACGGCAGACAAATGTCAGGAAGCCCTGTTGCAGGATCTAGAAAGTGTAGGTTTAAAGTTAATGAGCTATTCCTAATCCCTCAAAAAACCAAAATCCATGCTTCTTGGGCTTTTTTAACCAAAATTTTTTTTGAAGCACCAGACACTCTTTGACATTTAGCCATGGGATTAATATCTGTGAGCTTCTCATTTGCATTCTTATGTCTGATCCTTGCCTACGGTGGAAGTCCAAGGTCCAATGTGAAAAAAATAACTCTGTTGCTGGTTTGACTGCAATCGGTAGACCAATGACATTGAATGAGGAAAGTCATTATGATCATGATCATGATCATCATCCTCATCACCTTTTATAATGCCCCTCTTCTTGATAAGATTACTGCCTGGCTCCCATCACTACTGCAGCATAACAGACTAGAGGAGGTCTTTGTAGATGTAGGTAAAGCCCTAAAAAGACCATCCAGGTGGCCTTCACCACCTTTCCCTGGTGGTCCAATGATATTAGCAAAAACAGTGAGATGGTGAAGCATTAATTGAAACTAGAATCTGGTCACCAGGACACTCGATCAACAGCCTGTTCCATCTAGGCTGTGCTTCAAGTGTCTTACTATTTCATTGTTTGTTTCTAATATAGCCTGTGTATCCAGGACTCCCTGAAAAGCAACACAGAAACTGAGAAAATCATCCCAGAGACTTAAAGTAAACTCTTAACTATTTACAGAACAGAGGGAAAAGGCTTTTTGGATTTTTGCAGGAGGTTGCTTTATTATCTAAAACAAATAGCTTTTATGTACTACCCTCCCTGGTGCCCTTCTCTCCCTCCTTTTTATGCCCTTCATCTCATGTTCAGTAAGTGCTGCTGATAAGGGAACGTCATTTTTTTGAGTGCTGCTCTCATCTCTACTGCTTTGTATCGAATTGTCCATCTTCTTCTGTTTTTTCTTATATTTGTAGCGCAAAAAAATTTACTGTCACCATTAAAGAAGAGTATCCCTAATCTTTTATTGTTAAGATTTACTGTGTGGAAAACCAACACTCTTTTGCATTCCCCTCACTTTGTTTTGCGCTTCAAAGAGGATGGCTGATGTGTTTCTGTCTGTGCTCACTATACCCATCTCTCCCATCACCCTTAAAATAGAGGGGGAATGAGAGATTTAATGAAAGAAATGGTGCAATTGATCCGCCTTTTATTCTAATAGGAGAAGAGATCACAGTCAATTACGGGTCTTCGCATCTTGTTGTTTAAGAAGAAGGCTGAGAGGGAGTAGTGGGGCAAAAGGAGAGAGGTGCTTGGCAGCTCTGTTGAGAGATTTGCCACCCAATCTATGTATTCTTGGCTCATATTGATCCCCAACAGCTTTAAAATCAGTGGGTCGATGTCAACCAAAACATACTGAAATACAGCCAGCAGCACCATTAGTAAGTCAGGATTTAATGTAAATAAAGGCCATTCGCGCGACCGTACAAAGGCGTCAGGTTTGTTGCATAGCATTGGCGGGAAGATAAAAATGTCTAAAGCTTCAATAGGTTCAAGGCAAATTCCAGTATCTGCTGGTGTTTAGGCTGTTTTGGAAATGGTGAGAGGCGAGTAAAAAAGAGAGAAAATCAGTAACATCAGTTAAAGGCTTAAATTGTTGAAATTAAAGTGCGAGAAAACAACTATTTAACAGTACAAGTAAAGATGTGATTAGTTTTTATTTAACTGAAGCAACATAACATAATAACTTATCAGCAAAGAGTAAATTTCCACAGCAGTGGTCAGTCATTCAATAATAATTATTCCAAGATAATTAGCACTGTCTTCCATAATATCGGTGTTAACTTTATTTCACTCTGAATTTAATCTTTTTTTTTCAATTCATACTTATTTTATGTGCAAAAGCACGTTTTCACATCTGATAGTATGAAATCTGACAGCGAGTTTTGATAGAGCTCTTAATTAATTCATACACAGAAACTAAATTATTCAGCTCTTCATGATAGTATTTTATGTAATCTTATTTTATCTTTTTCTCTCTCAAGAAAGATTTGCTCTTCAGGGATGGATGAATCAGGGAGGGAACCAACATCTACACAATAGAATAAGTCAGTACTGACTGACATATGTATACCGACCTAGTTGGGGTTTTTTTGTGTGTTTTTTTCCCCCAGTCTGAACACTGTCGAGCGTCTCACCACATATTAAAAAATGTATTAATCGATTGATTTTCCCATCCAGCTGGTCACAGTGGTTCCACATACACCAAACAGCAGGAATGATCACACAGATATGTTGACTGAGGAACAGACTGCAGACGCACTGTTGGGAATCAAGCTCTCCTTAATAAACAGACCTAGGACTTCTCGGATGAGTCTTCTAAAAAACCAGAACCGGTTCAAGTATGAATCACCATGGCACTGCCATTCTCAGCAGCCAGATTAAGAGACTGTGATAGGTTTGCAAGTGAGAACTCTAATCTTATATCCCTGTCGTCTATCACATTGTCATGAATGCTGCAGTCAGGTCTCTATTGCAAAAGACATCTTGTTCTCAGTGAGATTCAGTAAAGGATTAAGTATAATTTTTATCAGAATTTCCTCAGAACACAATAGTGCTTATTTTTAAGTTGTTAAATCAAACCATCCTGTCAAAAGTTCAGCCTTGGAGTCATCATGTACTACGATGGCTGATAAAGACTAAACATCGACAAGCATGAGAGCACATCAAGGGAAATGTGCTCCAAATTACAAACTACCACAAACACTGAAACAAAGGCGAGAGTCAGAGCACTGCAGGCATTAAGGAAAATGTGAACCAGATCCAAAAATACAACAAATAACAAAACACATACACATTGGAAAAACAAATGCAACAGGAACTGCTTACATCAGAAGTGCTCTGGGAACAGAGGGGGCAGTGATGGGCTCATTTAAAATAAGCAGCAATGTTGGTGTTAGTAATGGACAGTGAGATTATGATCAAAAATATAGTGCCTCTGTTCACGTTCACTCAGTTCATCTGGAAATAACTCAACCGCAAAGTGGCCACAGTGATCAATAAAATCTGGATTCATTAAACAGTCAACCTCTGACACACTGGCAGCAACATATATCCGATTTCAACTCTCAGACCAAATGTTATTTCTCAAAATGAGTTAGAACACTTTTTTTAAATGTGACAAACAAACAGCAGAGCCTTAAATTACCAAAGGGCACACTGATATAACCTTGTTCAGTGTATACACTGACCTGTCAGTCACCTCAGGAGCTGACTGTTGGTTTCAGGTCACCACATCTTCAACAACACTGGAGACAATGTCCAAACAGACACTGAAGATGAACTGAGCCTATATTCTCTCCTGAAGAGACACTGATACTTTCAAAAAGGATTTAGTTAGATAACATAAATCACACAACACTTCCTGTAACATTTCTGTACACCTAATCCTTCAGGTTGAGTCGTTCTGGTGTAGCAGTTCTTGTCGCATGTGATTTCCTTATTTGTATTGAAAAGGTGTCACTTTTTCTTTCTTTATTGTTTGTGTTTTCACTCATTAATTTTTGCCCTCAGGGGCCAACATAATCACCAGCCAGTCTGCAAGTGGCAGGCTCACAACTGCACTGACGACTTGCTGCCGTCTATGTTTAACATGTTGCTAACAGGTGGTTATTAGAATTAAGTTGAAGTTTTTGGGGTATTTGGCCTGATAACGGTGCTTCAGCAAAAGTTAAAAGGATTATTAAAATTAATACAATTGTTTTTGCATAATTTCATCTTACACTTGAGGCGTAATAACACCTCAGAAATAAGAATGAAACACACCGCACCTCGCAATGTGATTATCACATCAGGAGACTCTACCACTCACGGCCTAAAAATAGGATGAAATCGAAGTCTTGTGGACAAAAAAAGAATCAGATGCCACCTCTGCTGTGTTATGACAGCAGCACAAACTGAACAGTTTTCCTTTGTAAACATGACAAAACGGAAAAAAATATTAAATATAAATTTTTGATTAAACTCACTGTTAAAGTTTTGGAGAAATTTTCAGACAAGAAGAAAAACGAAGAAAGTTTTATTACAGAATGTTTTCCTCCCTTTTTCTTCCCCGTCTTTGACCTGTAACTGAACCTGGGTCATTAAATATACAGCCCAGCCTCCACCACCCTGACCACAATGCCCTTTCTTCCTATCAAGCTATTGTTGACTCTCAGGCTACCTGTTTCTTGCCATGCCTCTCTCTGATAATCCTTAGTGCCTTAATTCCTTAATCCCACATAATCCTGTCATGGTGAGGGAGAAAACACTTTGTTCATGCATGGAGCATGTGTTTCCATCTACAAAACATAATGCTCTCCCTCACCAAATTTCTGCAGACCAGGCTCAATCCTTTATGTCCTACAAACCTAGACTCTGGCTTACTGTTGTCCCAGCCTGCTAGAGACCACATTTATATAACAGGGAGACTGAGGGGCCGAAATAGCACAGTGGTAAAGGGCTAGTGTGAAGAGATTAATCAGAAAAGGACAGTTTAATAATCTCTGAACTAGAAAACTGGGGCTGCAGCTACCTTTTCTTGTAAGCACTTTAAAACTGCTCTCATGCAAAAAATGTAGAACCACCGGCGCAGGAGGTGAAGCAAAGTTTTACGGGAAGAAAAGGGATAAATCAGAGAATAATGGGTGGGAGAGACACGAAAACTTCCAGAGGTGTTTTTTTTTTTTGAGTATGTGTTTAGTGGCTTTTCCTAAGCCACAGAAATGTGTTCTTTAAATTCACTCTCCTGTCTTTGTTGTCCTTGTGAGACGGATGGAGAGAATCTCTGGACTCTGGAGCTCAGGAGCCAAATTCAGTCCTGCTTGCAGATTCCTCTTTCATGCGGCTGTATGTCGTCTAACTGACAGCAGCCTGCCACACAATGTGTCCAACTCACAGCAGCGCAAAAGCTAATCCAATAGTGCATTTTATTTCTATTTTCACTTGCTTGCAGATGCATGGGGACCTCGCATAGCAGAGATGAGGAGAAAATGTCTTTATCCTGCTGCTCAGTGCAGCTTAGCATATGCTTGAGAGCTGATGTGGCTTTACCACTTCTGTCTTTCCTCCATCTGCCCATCCCCAGTTTAAAATGGGATCACTCTTGGGGACGGCTGTCTCCTTTTTCTGCTCTGTAGGAGGTTGCAGATATGTCAC
>OMNW01016069.1:0-12352 GCA_900303245.1 Selene dorsalis
AAATGTTACAGTTTTAATCACAGTTAAAAGCTGCCGTTGTCCTGAAGAATAACAGCCCCAGCAACAAAACAACCTTGTTCAGGCTTATGGAGCTTTGATTGTTGGAGATGCTGTGAAGAACCAGCCAACGGATCCTAACGACTCGCACCACGCTCCCTTTGAAGTTCTCGTTGCTGTTAGCTGGAAGTGCCACATTAATGAAAACATGAATTAAATGAAATCCTGGGAACACGACAACCATGTTTACCATCTGCTTTGCCGGAGAGGCCGTTGATAGTCGTTCCTATGGATACCATTCAACACTAATCATCACATCTTCAGCCATTTAACTGATCGCCATTAAGCCTGCAGTTGGTGCAGGTGTTGTCTCCGTGGTACGTCTTTACATTGCTTGTATTACACACCTCTTATTTTATTACTGACAAACATGGAGCTTCTGAAAGTGCTCAGGCATCTTCTTGCGCTCTTTGATGTGTCAATTTAACTCGTACCGATGAAACGAAAATAGATTTAATGCTCCTTTCATCTCGTCACAATGAGTTGTTGTGTGCAGATTTGCAGCTCCTGTGTTTTTCAGTCGGTAGCAGATACTTGTCTTTCTACGGAGTTAACTGGAGCTCTCTGAACTGTCCAGATCTCTGCAGCTCAACACAGCAGTTAATCTAATGTCCAAAATGCACCTGGGAAATAATCTTTTTGCAGCTCGACCTGTCCCTGCTAGTCTCCTGCAGACATGTCCAGACATCCGACATTCATTTTATCCAGTGGGGGACGTACGTCTCATCGTGAGGCTGATGGTCATAAACAGCCCAGCTCCATGTGGAAAAGAGAGAGAGAGACCTGTAGGGATGATGGACGGAGGATAAAGGCAGAATGAAAAGTGACACCGCCCTGGGATCAGCTTTAAACCACGGGCTCATATAAATACACAGTATTCAAGACACTGCAGGCCTTTCTTAACAGGTCACCACAGAAGGAAATGCAGTGTTGTAGGTCTGTGGACAGATTGTGTCTCTACAGTGTCACAACTTTGTGAAATAACTCAATTCCATATCAATAAACCAAATCATAATGGGCACTTTACAGAGTGAGGTCAGGACCATGAGGAGCTTATGTAAACGTACAAAATGAAAGTCAAACTGCTTTTGAGGTCATCGAGTTTGAGCGGGAAAACTCCTCATGAATTTTGAAAGATGAGAGAAAGCATTTTGTATCAGAGCGATTAAAGTGATCCATAGTTAAGTGTGTGTGTGTGTGTGTGTTGCAGTGATGTCTGAATGTATTTCAATTGTTTTTAGGGAGATGCTTCTGGCGAGCTGCAGCCCTCTGTGCTTCAATATAACACACTCTTGCTGCACAGCGTCTGCATCCATAAATGATGAATCCAACTGCTACGAGGACACAGGACGGATAGATCCTGATAAAACGGAGCGTTTAAGGAAAATAGTTGAAATGAGGGTGAAAAGTTTTCCTGCATTTAACTTGAAATCCGAACCTCTCTGTCCTGCTGTTTCATAATAAAGACCGGAAAGTGATTTTCTTTTGAACTCAGGGACTCTAATGACGTCCATAAATTAGCTCCTCTCGAACCAGCCTCATCGCTCAGTCTCCTCTCTCTTTATCTCTGCCCACAGATAAACACTTTAAAATCAAAACACAGCTCAAACTAGAGTTAAATGCAACATAATTATAACATTTAATAGCTGTTAAAAACATTTTAGACCAAGTATTGGGCATTATGTCAGTGCTGTATTGTCAGTGTTAAAGAGACTATTGTTCTCGGTCTGACAGCCTCTAAAATCTCAGACATCCTCCGTCTGTGCTCGGCCTGATTCAGAACAACTAGCAAGAAAGAAATAGAGGGGAGTAGAAGAAAGTAGTGGTGGGGAGCACAGTCATCTCTGTGAGTCTTTCCTCTCTGAAAGCATCTCACCTCAGCAGACAGTCTGAGCCAGGCTTTTAGTTGAGTTTGTGAAAGACGTATCCACTATCACCGGACAATATCTGTGTGACTACAACCTGCTATTAGCCAGCAGTCAAAGGGAGAAACTCTCTCCTCTGCTAATGGACAACAACACTGTCGTCCTCGGGTCTCAAATGTCTCTACTTCAACACTTGATGCTGTAGATGTAGTCCAGGCACAAGGAAAGAAAGAGATGGGACTGTAAAGGAGATGATATATGAATAGATGAGCACTATATACACTAGAGTCATACATACTTCTTACTGAAAGAGGAAATCTGTAGCAAGTTTGAGTCTCAACACACTTCATTAGAAACAGCACAGCAACAGTGTGTAGCTCCTCTCTTTGCTTTCAAAGCAGCCGCACTTCTTCATGTCATAGACTAAAATATGTTGAGATTCTGCTGTTGACATCCTGCACGTTCACGCTGCTGATTCCCTGTTCAACCACATCACAATAGTGCTGCACTGGACTCAGATCTGGTGACTTTAACCGTCCAGTACATTAAACCAGTTTGAGACAACTGGACGCTTTGTAACATCGTGTATTATTGCGCTGTAGTCAAGTAGTCATGAGGAGAAGGAGAGCTGTGGCCACGCATGGACACACATGGTCGGTAACAATTGGTGCGAACAGCCCGAACTGTTCCGAGAAAATATTACACGTCATTAAAGCCTGGACTGTTCACACAAGGCAGGTTGGGTCAATGGATTCATGCTGTTGACTTTCAGATCCGTCAGACCAGGTTTTGTTTTTCCTGCAGTCTTTATCTCCCCACTGTTGACCAGTCTGTGTCCAACAGCCTCAGATTTCTGTTTCTGGGCCGACGAAGAGAGGAATCAAACTTTTCTGCTCTCCACAGTTACAGAGAGCGGTCACCTGAGGTACCGTCACCTTTCTGTCGGCACCAACCTGGCCACGCAATCTCCTCCAACCTCTCTCATCAACAAGCTGTTTCCATCTGCACTGAGTGTTTTCTGTTTTTTTTCACACCGTCTTGAGTAAAAACTCTGGTTTGTTGTGTGTGAAAATCTCAGGAGATCCGCAGGTTCAGCAACACTCGAACCAGCCCGTCTGGCACCAACGATCGGCCACGGTCAAAGAGGCTCAGATCACATTTCTACCCTGCATTCAGTCAGTGGAGGACACTTCAACATCCACAAGGTTCAACCTCATTATATGTGGATGTTAGAAATTAGGCAATATTGGATTTAGAGCCCAATACCATGATTATACTTAGATTTATAGATTTATAGATATATAGATAATTAGATTGAAGATTGAAAATAATGAAGTAAAAATATCAACATTACAGTAATCAAATGTGCATTAAACTACAATGTTTATTTTGATTTTACAAGAAATAAAGATCAACTATGTTGTCTATAGTAACACATCTAACAAACACACAAAGAGCAAAATTAGCATCATTTTGTCCAAACTCTGTCTCTAGTTGGTCTTTCAGACCTTTTAAGGATGGGGCAGGTTGGTGAGAGTGAGCAAAAACAGTAAAGTGGCTAACACTGTTCATCAGATTGTCACGATATGAACGACCACTTTACCTTTCAGCTCCAGTGTTAGTATAAACCTACTGGTTAGTTCAGCTTTAAATGAAGCTGCAGTAGAGAAAACAGAAACCATGTCCTGTCTCCAGTGGCCACAGTGAGGAACCAGAGGCACCAGAGGTTTTGGTTGTTCTGTCCAAAAAATTTCAGTCACGCAATTCATGCACGACTGACGTTTTTGGACTGGACTCGTGCATTCAAGCACAATCCATCTATTTTCAGGAGTCTACTGTATGCATGGAAAACAACAGGGAAGGAAACATGGCGAGAGAGGGAATTTAAAATGTGTCCAAATGAATTTAAAACAGTTTTTAAAGTTTGGATCAGACAGTGTCACCGTGTTCACTGTGATCGGTGACTGCTGGACCGATGGGTTGATCTTTTATCTTCTGAACCCATAGACAGAGACGGAGGGAGAGAAAACCAATAACACATTGTTTCCTTCTTTTGTTTTTGCCTCTGAGATGTTTTGCAAAGCTGGAGAGATGGAAAAAGAGAAAATGACGCATCTTTACAGAAAAAGAAAACAACAATTACCATTACAAAAACGTTTCTGATAAACTCCCTGCAAACACGAGTTCCTAAAAAGCCAAATCAGCCCCACTCTCTTTCTCTGATGATTACTGTGTGTGTGTGTGTGTGTGTGTGTGTGTGTAGTTTTACTGCTGCTGTGTTGCATTTCATTGCCTCATCATCGAGGTAATGAGATCCTGTCTCTAATTGTTGATACAGCTGTTTAATCCAGGTTTTCCAGCTGGTTTTCTTTAACTTTCGCCTACAGTGAGACATTTTTATTCTTCTTCCTTCTCATTTCTCATTGAGATCAAACACAGTCTGTCCCTCCCTGCAGAGACATGTTTGTCTGTGCCAGCATTTTTTACACTGGCATAGCTGTGCTCAATGTCTCTCTCTCTTTCTCTCTCTCTCTCCATCTCTAGATGTATCGGTGAGTCTGTTGTCCCTGCTGGTAACCACCTGTGGTCTGGCTCTCTTCAGCGTTTCCCTCTTTGTCTCATGGAAGCTCTGCTGGGTGCCGCTGAGTGGCCGCTTCCTCCCGGACGTCCTCAAGGGGGCGCACTTCCTGGGAGGAGACCAACAGCCCGTGCTCACAGAGGTAAGGAGGAAGAGAGGCCCTCGATCAAACCTGCTGCTACAGAGGGCAACATTTATTTTAAAATTTCAGTGACAATATTCAGTGACAACTTTATGTGGTCTCCTCTTAGAATAATATTGTGTACTCTGTTACAGAGTCATTCTTAATGGCGTTTACCTTCCCTACATAAATCTTGGCCTGAGGCCTCTTTGCACTGTAGACGGAGGCTGTGTCCCAGATCCATACTACAAACCAACCTAATCCAGTCTACTGTAATCTTAATGGTATTGTGTTTTTGCAGTTAGTACTGTACAAGCTTAAGCTACCTGAAGCTGCATGTAGTAGCTCGATTTCTTTTCAAATTAATCACGCTTGTTTTTCCTGCTTGATCCAAGATTGAAATGTGATCACACTGTGTGGGTTGTTGGAGAACGGTGTGAACGGTCGTTAAATCCCTGTCATTTGCTATTATCCAGATATTTTAAGATTCAGGATCTCAAAAACTGACTGAAAAAAGCAGAACAGAAAACTGAAGTCCATGAACATCAACACTACAGCCACAAGTAACTGCAGCTTCCTGTCATGTAAAAAGAGGACATTCAAGGCAATGCACGACACAAAAATGGACACAGGAACAAGCCTGAAGCACACGATGTATCATATATGAGTACATTTTAGACCTCTTCAATATAAAATGATAAAATAAAGTTGAGTGTGTTATGTATTCAAACCCTAGAGTGCAGATGACACATGCCATTAAACCCCGAAGTTAGGTTACCATGACACCATTGCAGTTACCATGACTGCAAGAGACAGAAACAGTATTATCTGCTGTAGCATCGGGTTGTCGTGCCACCAGTCTGATGAAGCAGCGGACCAAGACCAGTCTTATATTTTAACCATACGGCAACCATACCATTTCTCATCTACCCAAACTATCGTAACAAAACAGTATAATCATAAATATGTAAATCTTCTATCATGAAAGCTCTTTCATGTCTTTCCTAAATTAGCATTTCTAAAATAGTATTCACAGTCGATGTGGGCGTCTGTTGTGCAGGTGGACGGGGAGGAGAGGGAGTACAGTGAAGATGGCTGCGTGAAGGAGCCGTCAGGGCTGCCCTCGGCCGTGCCGATCCCCGAGTCCACCCTAAAGATCAGCCACACCTCACCCGACATCCCCCTGGAGACCCAGACCAAGGTGGAGAAAAACCATGTCCACACTCTGGCCAGGGACAGGGTCCAGAGACAGATCACTGAGCCTACCTCGTCTGTACGGTCAGCAAACATCAATCCCTAAAACTATTGTCCAACTTCTGGTCCTGGCAGGTTCACACAGATGGAAGACAGTGGTTTCAGCATTTTCCTCACTGCACAAGAACTCAAGAGTAATTTGTTTTATCTTCTGTTCCAGACATAACTCCATCCGTCGTCAGATGAACTTGTCCAATCCGGACTTCAACCCTGCTCAGTTCCAGCGCCAGGAGTCGCTATCTGGTTTGGGCCGAATCAAACCAGAACTTTATAAGCAGCGTTCAGTGGACGCTGAAGACGGGCGTCACACCGACAGCTGTGGGCGTCTCAACTTCATCCTGAAGTTTGACTTTGACCTGGAGCAGCTGATTGTGAAGATCCACAAGGCCCAGGACCTTCCCGCAAAGGACTTCTCAGGGACCTCCGATCCTTACGTCAAGATCTACCTACTGCCTGACCGCAAAACCAAGCACCAGACCAAGGTGCACCGCAAGACACTCAACCCAGTGTTCGATGAAGTGTTCCTCTTTCCCGTGGCGTACGCTGAACTGTCGGGCCGCAAGCTGCACTTCAGCGTGTACGACTTTGACCGGTTCTCACGACATGATTTGATAGGCCAGGTGGTGGTGGACAACTTCCTGGAGCTTGCCGACTTTCCCCGGGAGACCAAACTGTGCCGAGACATCCAATACGTGACCTCGGTGAGATACCAACTTTCATTAATTTCTTTATATTCCATCACTGTCTTTCTCTTTAGGTGTGTTTTAACCTCATATTTACATCACAGATTGTTGCAGGCTGTTTCCATTCATAGGTCTAGAGGGGAAAAAGTATCTGCACCAGCCTAAATCCCATGTCCTCTCCTCAGTCTGGCCGAAATCTGCTCCGACAATCAAAAAGAGCAAGAAACCCTGTAAAACCCTGTTTCTACAGCAAAGGGAAGGGGATATATCGGTGGACGTGTATCTCATTTCCCATCCAACTGGAACTCATCTGTGGTTTCAAGAGGCAGAGACATAGAAATATACTTAGACACTGTTAATGTTTAATGAAAGCAGTAGGAAACACTTGGGGGGTAGTGACCCAGATCTACACTGACAGAAGACAGGGGATGGATTGCCAGAGATACAGCGACATTGTCTATATTACATTATTCACTCGGATAAATCTAAAGCGTTGGTGCGCTGAGTAGCTCAGTAAGGAACTCAGATCCTGCCAGGGAAATCCTCATGGTTTGCCTGTCTTGTTGAGTGAGGATTACACAGTGGCGTAGCTCCATTTGGGATAGAAACGTATCTTTTCCGGCTGACAACAAGGCCAAGCAGGGAGACAGCACATTTATCAAGTCAGAGGATGGTACGCAGTGGTTGTGACAATGATGACATTTACTTTGTGGAGAAAGAATTCACAGGATTTCGTAGTTCATGCATGAAAAGTGCAAGATTTCACCCCAAGTAACATTTTCAGAAACTACAACCAATCCTTTTCAGACTGTGCTCAAGAAGCACACGCAAACATGAGGTGTCCAATAAATAAGACTACGTCAAAACCTATTGTATGGCTGATCCATGTTGGAGGCCATTAGCACTCGAGTCAACTGGTTTCAGCCCTTCATCTGTTTGCTACTCTCTATGTCCATGATGGACGCTGTTGTCTATATGGTTTTCTTTTAAAGCTTTGCGGTGTATGTGATCGGTTTAAGGCAGGAATAAAATACAATGGAAATAGGTGAAGAGAACCTATTGTTGTGGGGTTGGCTCACCCTGGGGGTCCAAAATATAAACCTCTCATCTGGATCCAGAAGATGTAAAATTCAAACGATGGACGCTGCCTCTTAAAAACGCTAATGCTGCTAAACACTAATGCTGCACATATTCACTGATCACTCAAGATAAAAAAAAAAAAAAAAAGCCAATGAGGTGATTAAAGGAGCACAGAAATGGGGGATTTTAAAATATTTAAGAACGTATAAAACATCCCTATAAAAACTTAATAACTGAAAAATCTTCTTGATATAAAAAAAAAAAAAAAAGCTTTTTCCATTAGCTGGGTGGTTAAAAGGCTTTTTGTGTTCTGGCAGTTAATGTAAGATCCACACACTTTCTAATGGAGGCTGATTGGCTACAAACTCAATCAGTGTCCATCTTGCAGAGCCGGCTGCAGACAGTCATTGTTGTGTGAAATCAGTGTTTTTTTTTGTTTTTTTTTTACAGCTCATGCTAAGCTCCTAGACTTTATTGATACCACTGCTTCCATGCTGTTTTGTGTCCCACCTGCTTCTCCCTGCACACAGGTGAATTTAAGATGATGAAATCTGCTCTGACGTCTCCGTGACTACGCCCATCTATCTGGACACCACCGTCTCCCATGATGCACTCTGTTGCACACAAGGCAATATGTAAATACTCAGTAGTCGTGACTTCAGGTTTAATATGCTCTGCAAAAATCCCAGCAAGTGTTCATAAAACATGCAGAGAATAAAGCAGTGGTGTATTTTTTACCTGTCCTTTCGTCAGAGCTCCTGCTGAGCTTCTCCTCCTCCTCACTCCTCATCATCATCATCATCATGCTTTACTCCCTCTGAGGAGCTAAAGTACTTCCTCCTTTGGTTGTTGTGCATTTGTTTGTTTGTACTTCTAACAGTGCTGTAGATTTTTCAGCCTTGGAAAAGACTCGTTCCCCTGTGTCTGATCCTTTTATTACAAAATGAACATACGAACAAAACGAGACTTTGTAAAAAAAAAAAAGAACAGATGCTCAACTTAGGTAGACGAGTGAGTCGATGCCAAGGACACAAGGTTTGGTGAAATTTTGCAGATTTAATTTGCATAAAGAAATGAGGCCAGTGGTCTTGTGAAGTGTTTGTGGTACTGTTTGGGTGGAGGAGTGATAACAGTGATATGGTGTCCTTGTGAAAACAGTTCTGGCCTCAGCACATGTTGTATTAACTGTTTGCTTGTGGCTGTTGATCTTTGTCATACCAACTTTATTTCAATCACACTGACTCCATCCTTCCAGAGTTTTTTTTTGTACTTTGTTTGGTTAATGTCCACATAGATTTACAGGTTACGTACGAGCTTTTATAGTTTTCAGACAGTATCGTTTTCTGAATACCTGACTTTTACTTTGGTTAATGATTGAACACTCGTGTTTCGAGTAAACTATCAAATGTTAGCATGCTAAGATGCTAAACGACCATGGTTAATCATACATGATAAACATCCGCATTTGTTCATATGCTATCATAAGCATAAGCTAAATCTGCTGCGATGCTAAAGTACAACAAACAGATTAATATGTTGTGATTTAGCAGGAAGAGTGACCAGTCTTATATAATGTGTCAGCACCACTAAGTTCACACTGTTCTTCCCATTCTGTTGACTTTGACAATTACATTTGAAAATGGACATCATCACGTCTTTAATTTGATCAGAAAACACTTGCATGTTCAAGACCAGTGATTTTTACCTCAGTCATGGAAGCCAAAGTTTCCTATTCACAGTTCATTCATTCATAATGTCAAACTGAAGTTGAATTGGCTGCACTTTCACATTATATTATACAGTACTATGAGACTATATTACTTCCTCTGCTTGTAAACCCATAAAAAATAAAAAAAAATTCAGTCAAGAACTAGAAGAAATTCAGCGTCTTACAAAGAGCGTTCAGGACCCCGCCCCCCACCCCCGGTGATGGGAGGTTTGAAACGTACACAAACAAACACAGCTGTTCCTCACCCCGTAATTAGGCGATGTTCAAAAACCAGACAGATCTTTTGCTGAGTCAGCACAAAACCAGGTAAAACTACGGTAGTCCAAAACACACAGACACACACACACACACACACACACACTAATGGTGCTGCTTCACAAACACTGTTTAAACACCTTTAACACTGCAACAGCATCTCCGCTAAACAAGGTCAGTATAAATGGGTCAGAACCTCCTCGGTGACATCAAACTTGTGATCTATAACTGCTCCGTCTCGTGCGTCACACTCTGACGGGTCCGCTCTCTGATTCCTTATTAATCATCCATTTATGCAGCAGAGACTGGAACCGACAATGCAAACAAATCCACCCGGCCCAGGACGTCGTCCGTTGATCTTCAGCAAAAACTTTATCTTCCAAAGCAAGACAACACACACACACACACACACAGTTATCACCAGTTTACCTTTTGGTACAAACAAAAAGGTGTGTGTCCCAAATAACGTACAGACATAAGATGATTTATAAATAAATAGGCTTTGATTATTTGGTTCAAGTGAATTTGTAATGTAGCCAATAAACACATTATGAGGTCTCCAATAAATCACATTCATTTACACCTAATCTGCAGAAGCCAGTATGTTCTGGAGCAGAAATAATCCTGTATAAATATCGTTAATTAATGTATTTTGCAAGTTGTAAATATGTTGCTGAACCTAGTGAACACCACATGCAGCGACTGAAGCGTTATGTAAGAGTTACATGGTTATATTTAGTCACTGGCAGTGGCTGGTGAAGGTGATGCTAAATGATAAACACGGTTGGTTCCTGTTACAGTCTTTACTTTTTTTTTTTTACCTTTTTAATCATTTGCTTTTCCTTTTCGTTCTTTCAAACTCAAACGCAAATCCAACGTTTGTGCCACTCCACACCATATGTAGCTGTATAAAAGTTACCATTAGCTGTTTGTGTGTGTCTCTTTCACTAGATTTGTGTCTACATGTGTGTGAGTGTCTGTGTTTATGTCCCAGCATTTACATCAGTGAGGGAGTGTATACATGCCGCCTCTCTCTCACTGGCCCCAGCAGAACTAGGCCACCTCCCCTGGGATATCAGGGAGGAACCGTGCGCTGGTCCAGTCCTCCAGTCTGTGTGTGTGTGTGTGTGTGTGTGTGCATTAATTATGGCTGCCGGCATAGGATGAGCCTCGAGCCATCCCTGACCATATGCACTGGACTTTAATGCACACACACTTCTGAGCTACATGCTTCTATCAGAATAAATGAGGCTGAACCTATAGGGTGTAAGATTATGAGGTCAGTCATGAAGGGGGGGCTCGTACAGTCCTAATAAAAAAGTTTGTAGTGCTGGAACTTGTTACTGTACGTGTAATTAAGCAAGTTGATTAGTGTTTACAGTTATAAAACCGGCACATCGCTATTGTGAGTTTTAATTAACTCCAACCTCGAGTCTCTGTGGCAGCTCTCTGTTGTTCCACACACCATTAATTACTGAAAGTCCTTCCCTTGAATCCATATGTAACTCTGCTGTTTAGGCATGAAGCTTAAATACATATATAATAATCATTGTGTGTGCTGGTTCTTCCCATCCTCATTGCTTTTTATCACCTCTGTTGCTCTTACATTGTCCGACATTCATAGAAAAACAATTATGTTAATGCTGCGTTGTGTGTGAACTCAGACAAAAAAGACTGACAGAAAATCACAGGGTGAAGGTTTGATTTCTCTTGTCAACCTGCGTTGTGATCTGCTGGAGAAGCAGCACTGTCCTGACAACAAAGTTTTAAGCCAGGAAGCAGAAAAGTACCAAGAGGACTGTGTCACCCTGACATAAGCGCTGCTCCGTGTGGTGAAGCCACATGTTGACGCACTTTGAGTGTTTCCTAAACCATCAGCCTGTGGACTTTGCAAAGATAGCGAGAGGCAGACCAGATGCTGTTCACACATATATCCCTGGTGCGTACCACCCCCCCACCTCAGACCACATCTCTGTGATGCTGATCCCAGTGAGCCGACACTCGGAGTCGGTCAGCAGCAGCGAGCTCTGAGCACCGACTGGCTCACATCCATGGAGGTTACAACTTACAGCTGCTCCACCAACGTGGAGGAGTTCACTGCATCTGTGCTTCGATGTCCAGCAGCAGCAGCTCTGGACATTCAAAAGTACCAAAGCATGACAACTTCCTGTTGAGCTGAACAATGTCTACTCTTAGCATGAGACAACCAAGTGCTGTATCTAAGCCCAACACTGGGCTGACATGATGTTTTTGTTAGCGTTTAGCTTTTAACAGCTACAGAAGTTTAACCGTAGTGCAATAGCTTCATCAACGATCCCTGGATTTCCTCCCCGGCTCCTGCATGGATTAAGTAGCACAGGAAGTTTCTGTACTGGACGGACGTCAACAGATTCAATTTGCTTTTGGACATCTATTACATTATTACATGTGTGTTCCTGCTCTCGGCCTCGTCCTCAGCTGAAGATCTTTTCAAGACAAAGACAATGAAGACTTAAAAGACACAGTAACCTGCAGCTCCTGTAAGATGAGTCAATACTATTGACTCCAGTCTGGTTGGCCTGTAATAAGGACCTTGATAAATGGGGTCAGCATGTGCATACCCAGTGTGAGTGTTTGTGTGTGTGTGTGTGTGTGTGTGTGTGTGCGTGTGTGTGTGTGCGTGTGTGTGCGAGCTCTATAAAACCAGTCACTTTCATCACGTCTGTTAAACGTGGTTCAGGACAATAAACC
>OMNW01016073.1:0-10080 GCA_900303245.1 Selene dorsalis
CAGCTGAGCTCTACCAGGATGCAGGTTTCTTGCAGCACCACAGTGAGATTCCCACACGACCGTGAACATAATCTCACTGGTTTTCGTTTCAAAAGCGCCGATGCTCCAGCACTGCGACCGTGTCACTAGATTCTGGGAGTCCCGGGATATTCAGAGTTGGGTCGGCCATGTCGGCTGGGAGCGTCTGATTGGAGGGTTAAATCCTAGTACCCACGAGGAGAAGCGGATTAATATCGGGTGTGATTTGGTTGTTTCTCAGTTATCTTGGCTTCTTGTTGGAGCCTCTGAACTGGGCGAGAATGACTTCTGGGTAGTTCTGGGTTAGGTCTGCTTGGTTAAGAATCTGGCTCTGGGTTAAAAGTTCAGTCAGTAGAGGTACTAGATTCAGGACAGGCCAGAATGGGATGTGGTTCTGGTTTTACTCGTTCAGTGGGAACTACTGCTGGACTCGGGTCGGGCTTGACTGGTGGTCCGAGAAGCACCATAGAGGGTCACTGATGCTATGTGGTTATTCTGCATCACCTGGGAGGAAGGAAACAGATCGTTATTATTGACTGAATGAGTTGTAACTGTTATATGATTTCGAGATTTCTCACAGTGTGATGCAACCATTCAGACATCCTGTGTGCTGTTTCTCAATTAAAGCTGTGTACACACTGTCCAGACAAGCTACACCCAGAGAGACCAAAGTGTTCTGACCTCAAAGATCATCCTCTGCAGTCCAAAACAGAAGGTGGAGCCGAACGGGTTGGTGTTATTGGCTGACGAGGACCTGTCAAACACAAACATACGACAAAGACGCTCATCTGGACACTGTTCCAAATATCTGGTTAAGTTTCATACAGAAACTCAGGAGTTCGAATGTTGTAGCTGCAAACAACACTGAGGCATTTTCACAAAGGATCCTGGACTTATGTGGGAATCAATTAGCAGTAATGTAATCTATATTCCAGTATCTGTGCATGTGTTAGAGAATGTATGTGTGTACTTTACCTGTGGAGCACCACAGGTTTCTCCATCGGGTGACCCAGCAGCTCCTGAATCTGATCCCACTACAGAGAAACCAAGAGTTAACAGTTAACTCAAGCACAAGAAGAAGCTTTTTTTTCATCAACTGTCAGCACTGGTTTCACCACAATGTGACCCGTTTAAAAAGGACTTTTATATTACTTCCTCTGTAGCAACATGTAATTCAGCATAATATACAACAGAAGTCATATCATCCAGCTCCACTAAAACTGAATTTGGACTGGACACCACATTCACAGGTTTGGGGCCAATAAAGCCTCCGCTGATCCAAAACTTTCTGACTGTCGTCGCCAAACAGTAAAACAGACTAGAATCAAACTGTCTTCTGTGAACATTCAAGAAAAGCTTAGATACCCTATGAAACATTATAGAATATACATATATATATTTTTTATAATTATAGTTTGTGAAAACGTCCGACGTGTCCCTCTATGGGTCATGTGAGGTCACTATGATCCAACCACAGTGGCATCTACAACAAAACCTGACTGACATCTGCCAAAATATAGGTGTAATTGTAAACTCTATCCATGACTGACCTTACTGTAGGTGGTTAAGATGCAGTCCTCTGTCTGAGTATCACTTCCTTCTGACGGAGACAAAACAAGAGGCAGAAGAAAACAAGACAAGGATTAAGACAAAAAGATGAGAGAGGAAGAGATGGATGGACCTGAGACTAAGACGTGTCTCACCTTTTTTGATGACTAGTGGAATCTTAAAGTCACATCGATGATATCTGTGAGGACACGGAGAACTTGATCAAAAACAGGAACAGAGCCTGAAGTAAAAATAGACTAATATCGTCAACTATTGTGGAGGAAACTGGGTCAGGAAAAAAAAAACCCACGAGGGAAAACATGTTGTCAAGATATTTACATGTTGAAGTTGTAATGTCCAGGGTAGTTGGTGTGGAGGACAAACTTCTTGACCAGGTGAGATGTTGAGTCAAAGAGGATATCCTGAGGATTAAAAATAACAAATTAAACACGATCAAGACCACACCAGCTCTCTGCGGTCCTATCTGCTGCACACAGTGGGTGAGTAAATGCAGATAGAGGCAGGGCTACACCCCCACACCCATTCATGTGACAGAGCTGTGCAGCAGCACTGAAGTTTCTCGATCTGTGCATCTTAACAGCGGCTGCAGATGTAGCTGCATCTTGTTTACTTTCCCAGACCAGACTGTCCAAACAGGCCTGGGAAATGAGAGACGGTCACCCAGAGGGTCACTCACTCAGACTGAAGAGGTTTTTATTTAAACATTGTCAAAATGACTAACCGCTGCACAACCACAGGAATTATCAACCTGAAGTACATTAACATGAGCAGGACACGAGTCCAACTTCATGGCTTTGTTTCTAAATTACTTGTGAGTTAATCTGAGGACGACTGAGCCACAACTACAACAGTATAAAAGCATACAAACACACACACACACACGTGTTGGCTGGGCTTCACGTACCACTCCGAGGGTGAAGTAGTTGAAGAAGTAGTCGTTACATTTAGACGGAACCTGCTTGTGAGGAGATGGAGAGTGGATCTTCATCTGAAATAAACAACAATTCACAACAACACAGGTTGTTTTTTAACGACAGTTTATTATGATGAGGTGGAAATGTTGAGTGAGTCTGGGTTAAAACAGCTTGTGAGCATCTAGACGGGAGGAAAAAAATGAACTACCAGAGTGACAGAAGATACATAACACGTGGTTAAACGAAGAGCTCCTACCTTGTCCTCAGACTTGTAGAAGACTTTATGTGGTGAACCCAGAGCTCCCAGTACGTCCTGACAGGAGTCTCCAAAGTAGATGTTCCTCTCTAGGGACCTCACTTTAGCATCAGTCATCACACCGGGGCCACAACCTGCACCCACACATTACAGAACAGAGAGAAGTGAGCGGGAAACATAAACACTGTGCAGCGATATAGTGGTGTTGTTGTTGTTTAGCTACTGTGTTCATACATTTTTTATTCATCATTTACACTTGATTTTTGACTATGAATTGTATTTAAACATCATTTTGCTGTTGTTGTTCTCATTTTAACTGTTTTTGTGATACTTTTATACAAATGTATCAATGTAAACTAAATATTGAACTAAGTTGTGTTCTCCCTGTTTTCTAGGAACAAAGACAAAACAAAAAGTTTGTGTTTTCATTTTTTTTTTAACCATCCAGCTGCATCACTGAGCACTTTTTTAGTAACATCATATTAATATCCTCCATCTGAATCCTTCGAGGTTCTGGCTCAAACTTTTATCTCATTTTGATGTTTGATGTGAACATGTACTGAGGAACAGTGCAGTGCATAAAATCATACAGTCACAGGTCAGAAGCCTACGTGACAGACTAATAATTGTTAAGTTACAGAAACATTATTCTGTGTTTCTTCCATCCTTGCTGTTTTAATACTGCAGTCCCATTTGTTCCTCGAGACACACACACACACACACAGACATATGTTACCTGCAGTGAGAAGGCGGAGCTTGAGCCCCACAGGCCCGGCCCGATCTCTCAGGACATCCACACACTCTGCATAGATGTTGCCAAGGAAACAAGCCAACGGCATCGCTGGAGCTCTGAGGAAATAAGGAAATAGAGGGTTTTTGTGCCTGTGATTACTGGGGCTTCTTTAAACCTGAGGGCTTGTATTTTGTATTAATAGAGCACACATATTAAAATGTGAAATGATGACCTTGGGCGTTTCTTTCTTTGGCCAAATAGGAGTATTATAATTCATATATACACACACAGCAACAACAAACCAAAACCACCATTATATTAGTGAACAGCCATCAAAGCTGCGGCTGGCTTATCACATTAGCAGCCACTTTTTATCTACTGTTTACAAAACACTTTTATCACCATATGAGATTAAAATCTTCTAAACATTTTCTATTATCTTCTATCGTGCTCTGTTAAGTGCTGTGCAGTCTTCCCTAACAGCGTGTGTGTGTGTGTATGCACCTTGTTTCCTGCAGGTTGTTGCCAGTGTAGATGTGCATCCTCTTGACCATGGCCCCGTGTGGAATCTGCAGGGAGGCCAAACCCAGGGCAAAGTTAGGCTGCCAAGGCAAAACAACTGGGAGTAGTACAGGGCTGGGACACATTGTGCTCGTGTGTTTGTCCAGGTCAACAGACATATTATGAAGACAGGGTAAAACAGGAAACTATTTTGACATGTAGAGAAAGAGGTGATAAAAGATGATCAAGTACAGAGGAGTCAAGTGTCACATAACACAGTGACTGACCTACATACCTGTGTTGAAGTGGGAAAAACCAAGTCAGTCTAATTTAAGTCTCTATCAGATGGTAACCTTTAATCTAAGAGAGGTGCGACATCTAATCAACACTCGCTGTGATTCATCTATTCCTCTCAGCGGCGGTTCATTTATTCATTTATTTTGATTTTGTGCATCGCGTTCATCAGTGCCAAGGCAACGGACAAGTGGAGCAACTGCAGATTGTTTATTTTTATTTCAATTTAGAGCCAAGATTTGGAGGTTTTAGGTTGAAGTGGGGAAAAAATGAGTATCAATCTTTTATCATGTCAATTGCAAATATGAATGTAAGTCTTTATAAGACTGTGTTCGTCTAGGGAATCCCATTTAGCAGTAAAAAAAATGATTGAAATGAGATGAACTGATAACTTTATCTTATCAGATCAAACAGAAGTTGACAAAGCTTTGCATACTGTAATTGTCCCAGGCAATAAACTTCAGTGTATCACAGTGTGTTACTGCGACAGAGCTCGGCTTCCAAAGAATCTCAGACACACTCATGCCAAACATGGAGTGTATTACAGCTGAGTGTTGAGATTTTGACAAAGAACACATATTAAAACTTTGACTAGACATTGATCTATCGTGTTCATAACATGCACAAATCAAACACAAGCTCCTGTTCCAGAGAATTAAACAAAACCATTCAACCAGTTCATTGTGCAGCTCAGGATGGACAGGAAGGTAAATGAAATAATCATTACTATAATAGCTCAGATATGTTGGTGCACTGCAAAAAGTCAGCTGAGGAGGAATCTAACTTGTAAAAAGCAGCAGTGAAACCATCAGCGGTAGCGAGCTGCAGGAAGGGACAGATGTCAGAGCAGCTGGTTCATGACATGCACCACACAAGACATCCACAGCTGCAGTACAGCATCCACAAGACGCTTCGTCTAATTATACAGAGCTCGGTTCAAAGACAAAGCCACGAAGGCAAAAGAAAACAAGACACTTTTCTATATCCAGCTGTTTTTTTTAAGACGTGCAGGGAAATCTCAACTACCACTGCTGAGTATCTCCATCATCTCTGAGAATTTAATAATGAATTCATGGTACCTGAGTAAACACAAGACCCCCAACTCTCCACTGCAGAGAGGATATTTCCTTCTTACATAACACTGAGTCTCTGACATCTCAACAGGATAACGCTGGAGCTGGTATTTGGTGCATTTTGAGGCACCATACTGTTGTGTTGCTGTGGTGTTTTTCAGTGTTTCTGGGGTGTGATGAAGATCACATCAGGCAGAATTTTCTAGCACAAGCATCCAAGAAAATAAAATCTGTTGCCAAGATTCAACAAGCAGCGAAAAAAAAACAATCTCATTCTCAACATGCATTTGGCATCTTTATCCAGCCAAGCGAATATTGATCAAAACAATGAAACAGCATCACGTGCCACTGACGGGAGACGTGCTCGGAGCAAACACGAGGGCTTGACCTCTGGCTGTCCGTGTGAAGGGCAATCACTTAAATTCACGAGGCGGCGGTTTGATTCCCGCTGGGAGGGGAGGGGAGGGGGGAGAAACGACCACTCAGCTCTTCTTCAATTGTCTGACAAGCAAATCAATGAAAGAGTTCTCACCTCGTATTTTGGAGCTTCGTTCCAAGAGTCCAGTTGGAAGGAGAAGGAGAGTCCTCGAAAGTTGAGATGGAACAACTGCTCCGCAGCATTGTAAACTGGAGGGAGGAGGAGCCAGGAGAGAGGACAGCGTTTCTCAAATGCTCAAAAGGTCAAGATGAAAAAAAATCTAAACACTACTTCATTTGTGAGGGTGTTTTGTTTTGCTGAATACCTCCAGGGTGCGTGGCTCCAAACGACTGGTCTATTTGCTCTATTGTGGGGGCAATGGCCTGAGAGTTGAAATGGACTCCACTGTAACACAATAAACACACAGAGTCAGCATTAAAGCTATTAATATTCATACAGGCTGGACTGCATTAGTGGAGGAGGCACTGTCAGTGGCCGCCACTCTAACAAAGACCGTCCTACACACACTGTTAATGCAGGTAAGCATCGTCCATTAAGTCGCTGCAGAGTAGGCGTCGTTATGACCTGTTGTAATTCTATAGTCTCTGTGGCAACATGAAGCGAAACAACAACAACGACAACAACAGCGAAGAGTCTAACATGACCATCATCACTCAGCGTATTCAGTTGTATCTGGTGTTGTATTTCCACTCACCAGTATTTCAACTTCACTTTGCTCAGGTCGTACACTTCAATCACCTGTCACAGATCGCAAAGATGAAGAGCGTAAGTGCAGGAAAAACAAACGGTGAGTTCAATGTCATTAAACCAGGGGAGGCCAAGGGAGTCTTAATATCTTTGTTAATTATCTAGAAGTAGAAGTGGGACCAGTTTTTCAGCTGTGGTAAGCTGCTGCTGCTGCTGCTGCTGTGGCTGCTAATTAACTGTGGAGAAATACCACAGCTCTCTCATACCTATTGTGCAACAAAGTTCGCTCAATCCCAGTTAGTATAGTAGTGGTAACACACAACTGGTTCTGCTGGTACCTGACCTGTTTTTAGCCACCAGGTAAAAAAAAAAAAAAGTCACCTTGAGTCTCTGATTTGTGGCATCAAACAGCAGTTTAATCCCATCCTGAGTCAGGTTCAGTATGAGGTCATGGCTGAGTGGCGTCTGAAGGGGCAGATAAACACAAGAATTAATTAACAGACAGGCAGGGGGGGACGTGCTCTGCACAGAAATTCAGATGAGCAGACAATCATAAAGGATGGAACACACTGCATTATGTATTTTATATTAGACAGAAAGTGTCACTGACAGATTCTTGTGGTGATATTCATGTTAATATAATCCACTGCTTCAAGCTGCAACTCGATCAAACGGCATTTATAACACGACCTCTACGATTTTATAACAACTGTATCTAGAGAAATACTTTCAAAGCAGGCTGGTGCCATCTGCTATTTCAAAGCTGAGTTAAAAATAAAATCAGATAACCTCAACCATTTCCTCTTTAAGAAATATCCCTTATAATGAGACAAAGATGGACACTGATCTGAGCATGTTATGCATAATTATTAACCCGTCAGTACTCTGTGGTTACAGTTAATATAAAATTATCTGTGCTAAGGTAATTTCTCTGAAAATATTGGTTTTAAAAACTTGGACCTGGCTGCAGACCTAAACGTGGGATTCTTACACAAGCAGATTATTTTTGTTTTGAGTGTATGAGACTGAGAGACCATGTAATACTTCAGTCATTTTACCTGTTCACTGTATAGCACCTGGACATTTTTGATGATGCGGCAGTGTTTCTGTAGAATAGAGATGGCCTGGGCCAATGGCATCCCTGAAAACACAGAGAGCAACAGTATTTTCTTATTCAGCCTTAGGGATCAACAGTGAATAGTAAAATTAACCAGCAAGGAAAATCATTTCAAATGTGGTTTTATAAATACAAATGTTGTTGTAACACCCACCTAAGGCAAATTCCCATTGCTCATTTCCTAGTGATCTCTCAGGCACCACTTCCAGATCCAGCATTGGCAAGTAGTGGGGGGGGGGCAGCTCACCTCACCTCAAGACACAGTGGGACCCTCCGAGGGACCCTTACTCTCCGCTGGTCTCTCCCTGATTACAGTACTCTGTCACTAAGGTTTCTGATGCTACTTTAATTCATAACTTCTCTTTCAAAAGCCACAAAATGCATAAGTGTGAGCATCAAGCAGCTAACTCAGCCTGTAACGGTACAGTAAAAAAAAGTGAACTCTTTATCACATGTCATGGGTTGTTGACATTAAAAAAAAAAAAAAAAAAGGTACTACAGAAGACAAATGACAAAATGTGTTAAATATTTAAAATGATATTCCACCAAAGCACCTAAGGCTCACAGAAATACATACGTTTTAAATTACAATCTAACTAGTTACCCACAGAGGCTGACAGCTTGCACACAAACAAATTACGCAACCTGTCAGCAAAACTTAAACGCACAAGGCCAGCTGTCAGTTAACCTCCTGCTTGTTTGCGTGTGTGTGTGTGTGCGGTTTAAAAAAAAATCAATACGGAAACAAGAAAGGGACAAAAAACCAACAATTTCCAACTTGAATTCACTAATAATTCAAGGACAAAAAAGCAGATAAATCAAAAAACACACTGTCCAACAGGTTTCAATATCATGAGTGAACCCCAGCTACAGCGGTATGTCCTGTGAGACCGAGAGACCGACAAAGCACCTGATCCAGTGACGAACAGTTAACAAAACACACAGGCACAGGTACGATTCCTCCGCACGCGCCTGTTCCCACCGTCAACTGTCGTTATCTGCCACCGTTAACGACGGTTACGAAAGCATCAAAGCTCCACAACAAGACTGTTTCTTTGCGCTATGTGGCTAATGTTAGCTGACGAGCTACTTGCCCCTTTTTCGCTGCACTGGCAGTTAAGTATAAATATAAATTACGTGTATGCAGGAAAAAAAATAATCAAATTTTAAGACACAGAAAATTAACACTGTGGTTCAGTTACTGGCACGACATAAAACAAAGAAAGCACGTCAAAGCACGTCGGCTGCCTTTGCTGTTTTTCTTTCTTCCTTCCAGCGAAGGTTCAAGCTTTAAGAGCTAGCTCCTCTGTCGCTAGTGCGCAAATTCAAAGTCCTCGCGATGAGACGCTTCCCTCGTTACTCGTGAACTCGTCCGTCGGTGAATTGCCCACCGTGTTTCCCTTTCTCGGGCTTTAATGCGTCTTCTGTGTCAGGAGCAGATAAGAGCAACACAGTGTCCAAACAACAGCAACTTCAGGCATCAACAACAGCCAGCAGGATCAGCTGATAATTCAACTTCCTGTGTACGACGCAGTCTCTTGGTGGACGCGATGACGTCATGGTCAGCTGACACAGTCGCCCCAGAAACCGAGTCCAAAAAGACATTTTTGGTCAACTGGAAGTTTACGTAAATTTTTATTTTATAGCATTTATATATATGTGTATATGAATATGTTAACATACAATAACTTAAACAAATTTAAAATATTATTATTTATTATTTTCTGTCATTAATATTGATTACAACATTAGGCATAATGTAACATTAATAATAACATTAGGGAAACTTGGCAGAGCTAAGCTAGCTAAGTCTTTTCTCAGGCACTTGTCCTGATGAAACAATGGGAATTTTGGAAAAACCCAGATTATATAACAACATGGTATCCACACTTGCAGATAGATGCAAATCTGTTTGATACACGAACACTTTTTTTTCATTCACAGACTTGAATTTCTCATATAGATATATAGTTACACAGATTTATATTGGTTGGTGTAGAACTGCAAAGTTTGGAAATATATGTAAACATTGGATGATCAAAATCATTTTCACCCTGAGTAAAGGTCACAAGTGATTTGGCTGTTAGCTTGCAGGCTGGGTGCATGGACTGCCTGCAGGCTTAACATCAGTAGCCACATAATTTCAATTATAGGCTTTTTCCAGTAAATTTCAGCATGTCACAGCACAGCAGGAAAACAACAGGTGTAAATAATCATTCATTCATCATTTGATTATTGACTGACTGCCATTCTGTACTGGCAGCCATTGTTAATGACGTTAGGAACGCACCCATACAGATATTGATTACACTGCTATGCTGGAGACATTATGGTATCAACAATCTGCACATAATAATAACAATTACATGAGTGTAATTTGTAAGATTAAATGTATAGGATATTGATTGATGTTAATGAGGGACATCCAGTGTAAAAAAAAAAACACACACACACACAAATGCATGAATTCATACATGTT
>OMNW01016074.1:0-13234 GCA_900303245.1 Selene dorsalis
TGCATGTTCTCTCTGTATCTGTGTGGGTTCTCTTCAGGGTCACTGGCTTCACACGCTAGGCTGATTGGCTCCAGCCTCCTGCGACCCTGCATGGACAAGTCCTCTGTCCAATGAACGGATAGATGTCTTCAGATAAAAGCATCTGCCCTCTGCTGTATGTTCCCCTGACTTCCTGTGTCTCTGTCTTCTACATATCTGCGACCAACACAGCTGTTGAATTCCAAATTTTGACCATAAACAGGGCCCATCATGCACTTTATACTGTACTGTATCGTATTGTATGTATTGTATTGTTTTAATTAGGGATGCACCGATACTGGTATTGGGTATCTGTCCGATACCAGACATAAGTGCTCCTACTGGTATTCATAAAATTGCCAACGATACCAGGACATCGATACCGCTTTATGGCAGTGTGCGGTTTACAGCACTTAACTGCAAGGCGAGCAGCAAAGAGTCATCATGTCAGCAGAGTGGAAATATTTTCAGGTGAATGAGAACGACAAAAACAAAGCAGAATGCAAATTATGAGTGGCGCCTCTGTGACGGAAAAAAACCCCTCTGTACTGCATCGCGACTTCTCGATCCGAGGTCAAGTGTGTGTGTGTGTGTGTGCTCTGACTGACCCCTGATCTTCTGGATGCCTTCGTTAGCACTCTGCTCTCATCTTTAACAATCAGTGCGGGGAGATGGTGTGTCTGTGTCTGTCTCCAGTGTGTGTGTGGTCTGTCTGTCTGTGTGTGTGTCTTGTGTGTGTGTGTGTGAGTGTCTGTGTCCAGTGTGTGTGTGTGTGTGGTCTGTCTGTCTCTGTGTCTGTATCCAGTGTGTATGTGTTTCTGTGTGTGTGTGTGTGTGTCTGTCTTTGTGTGTCTCTTTATAACCAGCTAAAATATTATTACTTCTTTTTTAGGCACAAATATCGCTTTTTCTCAACTCAGTATTGGTGAGTACTGAAGTGCACCCCTGGTTTTAATAACTGTTACCAAGGGACAACTGATGCAAATGAACATGCTGTCTCCAGCATGTTTACAAAGTACTTATACTGCAGTTCATTGCACTGTCCCTTTCAAATAAACAAATAAATACAACTATAACGTAGAAGCAATGATTTTATATGCTGTGTCAAACAGTAACAAATATAGAAATAAATGAATAATGATTCTCCAGTCTTCTTTCATCATCAATGCGCGCCCCCGTCACACCTCCAGCTCCAGCTCCAGCAAATGGCGTCCCCTCAGTTACACACACCTGTTTAAAAATGGTCTCGTCAGAGCCAAGATGGCGGCTCTCCATACTGGAGCAGTCAGTGTTCGCCTCGTGTCCTCGGCGCGGAGCCTATCACTGGCTTTTGAACAAAGTCCGCGGTCGAGTCGTGTGGACCGTCGCCCTCGTGCTGTGGATTATAAACCTCGACCCACGAAGGATATTATTGGAGCTACTACAGGATCTTAAAGCACCTGAGCAGCAGCAAGCTAGCCCGCAGGCTTCAAGGTAAGAGATCCTCTATGCGTTTGTTTTGAGAAGAGGAGTTACTCGGGTGGAAAAAAAGGGGAAGTTACCCGAGTCGAAAAGTTTTTTTGTTGAAATGTGCTGAACTTTGAATTGACTGACTGGAGCTGCATGTGTAGTTATTACTGGTGTGAGGCATTGTGAACACTCTGCTTGGTGGTGACGCGGCGTCTGAGGGACGTTTTTGTGTGAGATGTCTCAAAATCTCAAAATGTTCAAGAACACTCTGCTTTGTGGTCAGGCCTGAATCGGACATTTTTGTGTGAGATTTGTGCTTGGTCTTAAAACTGTGTCACATTACCAGCTGCTTGTCCCTTGTCGTGCTGGGTCTTGGTTTGATTGAGGGGTCACTTACTGAATTGTGCATACTTGTCTTTAAAGGAGAAGTTCCGTTTTTTTGCAACCTGGGGTGTTTTACATGGCTTTTCACTGACCTTCGACCTCGATGACGTCACTTCCGTGCCACTGCCAAAGTCATTGGTCAGTGAAAAGCCGTGTAAAAAACCCCGGATGACAACAATAACACAACTCCGAGCCGCTCCGAGCTCACAGGGGAATAGTACTGGTGATTCATAACAACATATTGTTGAAATGAAGGAGTTTCACAGCAGATAATGTCTTATTTAGACGCTGCATCGTTGCCCCAACAACTCCCGTTATATGGATATACGTAGATCGCGAGTGGATCTAAATATCTTCCGAAGGACTCCAAGTTACACCAAAGTTGTTCGGATGAGTAAATGAACGTATTTTATGCTAGAAATAAGGTCCAGCTTGCAAAAAACGGAACTTCTCCTTTAACTCGGCTCAAATGTTGGAGGGAGCTCCGGCTGGCACCTGTAGAGATCACAGGTCATCTGTTGCAACATGCACATACCCATTGTAATCTAATGTGTCGTTCTGCATAACTATTCATGTTGAATCTGCTGCAGATACTTTGGTACCTAAGTCTTAAATGCAGATCTTGAGGCCGTCATGGAGAACCACGGTGTGTGCTCTGCATGTTTGTGTCAGCTCTGTTGCTGAGAGGCTGCGTGTTTCCATTAATGAGACTTTACCAGAGATTAGAAATGCTGTTTTAATCCCATCTGCTCAGAAACTGACTTGTTCAAAAGAAAAAAGAAAAATCTGCTGCTCGGTGTAGTTTCTTCTATTCAGTTCATTTCATGATTAATATGGAAAAGTTTATTCAGTGAGTATACTGGTGTGTGTCCAGCAGGGTGGAGCTTGTTCAGCTCTCTTTGAAGGACTAAAAGGGCAGATCTGGATTTTATTTTACTGTCTCCTGCTTTTCATTTTCCCTCTAAGGGTGAAATGATTTTCCTGATCTCCTCCTCTCGGGAGCCGATGTGCAAACGGTCAGTCAGGTTATACCCTCGAGCAAGGCACTGAACCCCCCTGACCTTCGATCAGCCTGTGTGAATTCAGACTTGCATGTTTGGCATTTTTTGGAGATTTGGAGATTAGAACAGTCTGAACATTTTCTTGGTAGCTTGCTCCTTTATCGACACACCTGAACAGCGTGGTTTCCTTTACTGATGCTGAGGATGGTTTGAAAACTCTGTAACTCCTGCCCTCGGTGTGGTCCAGCAGTCTGCTCCTTATAAAACACAGTACAAACGCAGCAAACTCTCTGATGGGATACACAGCTGCTAAATATCAAATATTACTGCCTTTATTGTTTCCTTCTCAAACTGCCTATTGTGCTCTGTCACTGTGCGGACTGTCTAGCTCTGTCGTTCCCTCTGAGCCCCAGCTTCACACTCTCTCTCTCTCTGATGTTGCAGTGGTGCTACGGCCAGGAAGGCTCCAGCCTCTTGGTGGGAGCGCGGAGGCTGAGGAACCTGTTGATATAGGTTAATAGGGTAGAGTGGCACACACACTGCCTGTGTGAGAGGCATGTGAGACTTTATACTAACATTACACAAACTGACACCTTTCACTGTAGTTTAGGCTCAATCCGATCATGATACATACATATATGTATGTTACACTGATCAGATATAACATCCTGAGCACTGACAGGTGAAGTGAATAACACTGAATAACACTTCATCATGGCACCTGTTAGTGGGTGGGATATATTAGGCAGCAGGTGAACATGATGTGGTAGAAGCAGTAAAATGGACAGTGTAAGGATTTGATCCAGTTTGACAAGGAGGACTGGGTCAGAGATCTGAACACCTGCAGCTCTTGTGGGCTGTTCCTGGTCTGCAGTGGTCAGGATCTATCAAAAGTGGTCCAAGGAAGGAAGAGTGGTGAACAGCCACAGGCTCATTGATACACGTGGAGAGAGAAGGCTGGACCTGTGGTCCCATCCAACAGAGCAGCTACTGTTGATCAAACTGCTGAAGAAGTTCATGCTGGTTCTGATAGAAAGCTGTCAGATACACAGTGCAGCACAGTTTGTTGTGTATTTGGCAGCAAAAGGGACCAACACAATGTTAGGCAGGTGGTCAGAGTGTTATACCTGATCAGTAAGCCATTGTAAGACACTGACATTTTAGGGATGTTTATGGTCAAAAATAACTGTGGCGAACTGACCGGACCAGACTCATCTCATGAACCACTCCGCACATTCACCATCGCTTTATTCGCCATTGGCTCCATTTCACCTCATTTCCTCCCTCTTTTCCAACTCTCACTTTGTAATTCTTCCCTTTAGCTTTAGCTCAGACCGTTTTGTCTCCCAGCCATGGCTGCAGCTCAGTGGGAACTGGCAACCCGGAGGCCGAAATGCCACTGATGCTGTGATTGGCAGAGAGCGGTGGGCGGAGCAACAGGCCAAAACACCAAATCAAAACATAAACATGATTTGCAGGCTGTAAATAAATTTTTTAAATGCAAATATTCTGGCTGTACTATTGTTGTCAGTTAGATCAGTATTTCAAATGAACATGATTCCTTTGTCTCTGGTGACATATTGAGTGATTTTATGATTACCTGCCATACATTTCTTACATACAGCTCCTTTAATTTATAATGAATATAAACCAACACCTGCAAATTCTATCTCACAAGACAGCAGAGATGCATCTGGTGGGATCACACACGTGATTCTTTGCAGCAGCTCCATCATGAAGTAGTTCACCTGTCAGAAACTGGATGTCTGAATAAAACGACTCCATATTTTCATGGTTTCCAGAGGATGTATCCCAGAGTTCCTCAAGGCTCCTTTAACAGCTGGGTTGTGAAAACAGTTTGAATGAAGTCCTGCAGTTTGTTTTCTGCTCTGTAATTAGATTTATACAGGTCTGTTACAGATAATGATGTATTCAGAAAGTGTAAGTCACAGTGATTTCAACACTGTGCGTCATGTCTCTGTGTTTAGATGTGACTGAGTTATGACTCTGGGGGGAATACTGTGCATGACACAGACTGCAGCAATCCCATCTCCTCCATGAGCACACTGCCATTACGCAATAAATTCCAATTTTTGGATTAACAACCGTGTGACAACAACATCATGTCAAAATTTCAATTTGTCCATGTGACATGTGAAGATCTGACTTACTTTACTGAGTGTGTTTCCAACCACTGGCCTGTAAATCAGCTGCTGGGGGAGCACAGGGGGGATGTTTTGTGTTGTGGTTGAGTTAGGCTAACACTTTCCCTCTGTTTCCAGTCTTTGTGCTAAGCTAAGCTAAACACACCCTGGACCAATGGCAGTGTCGTCTTTTAAGGTCAGTGACCAGACTTCACCATCACACTCCTAAGCCATTGTGTGTCATAAAACTACAGCGTTCCCATTAGCCTTTGCATCTGAATGAGCTTCAGCTGTGTGTGTGTGTTTGTGTCTGTGTTTGTTATGTATATGTCGATGTTTGGATGAGTGTGTGTGTGTGTTGTCTGAAGTGCTGCCACAGGCGGACGGGTGTGTTCTGTTTACAATGCACCATGGGAAATTAGGGGCGTGATGCTATCTGAAACTGTGAGTCTTTTTTTGTGTGTGTGTGTGTGTGTTCAGCCAAGTCTCAGCAGCAGCTGTGTCTGGACAGAGGAGAAATGTCAGGCTGTGGGTGTGGACGGATGAGAGAATCCCTCCGTGTTTTTTCTCTCTTTGTTCTTCTGTTTGTTTCTGCTCTGTCTGTTTGCTCTCGTTAGCAGCCGGGACACGTTGTTGTCCATCACTACACCGAGGCTGCGGCTCTCTGTCCCACGCACCACGACTAAGAGGCGCACGTTCACCGTGAACCTGCTGCACCGACCGCCCTCTGTCACATGTACAACCTGCAGACATGACTGAATGTTGATCATATCTGATTATTATTATTCATCAAGTTTGGTCTCTTTTTGACATGGTCTTTATTACAGTGATCAGAATAAGGTGGAACAATGTTGTGAAATGTAATATAATAAGACTAAACAGGACTCTCACACAGGGTGTTGCAGTAGGGCTGGGCAGTGACACCTAAAGCAGTGGTCACCAGCCATGGGGCCCTGTCATGTGTGCCACCAAAACTACACAGAAAGGATGAGTTAGAATTACTCCATTGAGTTTTTTTTACTGGTAAAATAAAACAATTAATTGCCATATAGTTATTTTCTATTGATCCTTTATGTTCACACTGAGTTGCTGCCCTCTGGGAGAAGCAAGGCACTCTGTGTGTACACACACACACAGAAACAGGTGAAGTAAAGCTAACTGACGCTGACATAATTTTTACTGAAGTTTACTGACAGTGCAGTGAGAAGTAAAAGTCCAATATGAACTGTATCCAACCATCTATTGCAAGCAACAAAGAGAGGAGAGACATTCTCCCAGTATCTTTTACACAACAACATCACAGTGGTTAAGATGACAGCAAATTGGTGTCTGTATGTGAGTGTAATTGATTATCTTAGTTCTCCATGAATCTTTAAAGTAAGCAACTGACTGAGACAAACCACTTTTTAAATCCTGGTCTGTTTATTCATTCATTTTAAGAAGACAACAAGTAAAAGTCTGAGCTGGACCAATGAGGATCTGAATTACTTGAAGACAAAAATCTGTCCGACTTTGGGAAGATAAACACAACACAATTCACATCTCTTCACAATGGGTCTTGTTTGTCCAGTGTGGTTTTGTTCTGGCGCATAGTGAGATCTGTCACCAAAATGTCTCAACAACCAGTCTGACCTTCTGAAACCAGTCCACGGTGCAGTGTGAGGTTAAAGACCACTGCCCTATAAAAATGAACTGCCCTGTTGTAGACTAATGAATGATACTTATTATTTACATGACATGTTCAATACGACAGAACGCCTTGAGTTGGCTAAAATGATTGTAAGATAAAATGTATTATTGTGAGGAGTTTGGTTATGAGAATGTTCTGTATGTTGTTGTGAGGATTTTGAACTACTTTCTCTTGTGTGGTTCGGTTGTGGAGGGTTGGGCGGAGTGATAAGGCCGCACATGGTGGTGATGCATTCAGGGAAGTGCATTCAGAGTGTGTAATGGCAGTGCCACCACCTCTGTCTTTGTTCACAAGAGGATATTATAAGTTCACCAGTAATCCTGAAGAAGTTGTCCCCATGCTGTTTCTTATCCATGACCCAAAAGCAGATTCCATGGAGGTAATGCTCACCAAACACCCAGCATTACATGATAATCTGTCTGTTCACTGAGAAGTTATTTTATGCAGTTGAGAAGACTTTTGGAGTTAGGGTCAAAACAAGGCAAGCCAATTTTATTTATATAGACCGTTTTTTTAAAACAGTTTGTCTCAAAGGTCTTCACACAGCATCATGACAACATCTTCTGACCTTAGACCCTCACATCGACTGAGGAAAAACTCCCAAGAAAACCCTTCAACAGGGAAAAAATTGGAGAAACCTCAGGGTGAGTAACAGAGGAGGGATCCCTCACCCAGGACGGGCAGAAGTGACATAGATGTTGTTTACAGACAAGAGGACAGTTTACAACACAGAGTATGGGAAAGCATTGAAATGGAATCAGTCAAGGTTGTTGAACCTTCCTCGTCTTCCTCATGTCTCTCCACAGCAGCTTTGGAGTCATGAATGGCAGAAAATGAGTGGCAGTAATTGAAAAGGACATAGTAGAGAGTGTCATCTGCAAACATAGACAGATTTGAAGGTTTTGGGTCCTTAAGGTGGTACCAGAAGCTTGGTCTGATTCCAGACCCCAAAACTAACCCAAAGCTGGAGTCACTGCTTCCGACTGGAGCTGATTATCACTTTATGCTAGTTCTACTTCAGGAAGTTTAGGGCGTTTTGTTGAAGGGATATTTTCTATACATGTTTTTCTGCTTTCATGCTGCCTTGGGTGATGATGTGACCAAAACAAAATAGAGAAATCTGGAAGAACAGAAGTTCCTGAAAAACAACTCATCATCCGACAGTTTCAACAGACAACAAGACTATGTTGGGATTCGTTTGTGCGCACAGGTCATCTCGGGGCTTTGGTCAGTTTAATGTGAGTGATTCACTGACTGTTTATCCTGTCTTAATACACATTATGAAATCCAGATGTGAAGAGTGAGTTTCGTCAGACAGAGGAGCGGTGAAGTCAGATGTTTTCTTCTGGGCGACATCTTCTCAGGAATCAAGGAGGGAATCCCTAGAATGCCCAAATAAATATTTGGTGTGAGAATCAGTTACAGTTGGCACAAACTAAAGAGAAAGAAGTCCTCCTTGTTTGCTTTGTTGTTTCTCTTTCTTTCTTGAGGCGTGGATGAACTGTCCATCTCTCTTACTGAGATATCACTGTGATATGGGTTTATGGTAGACTTTATATTGAATTAGTTGGATTTTAGAAGATGTTCCTGCTATGTGTCCAGTTCTAGTCATGGTAATTTGATGTCATTTTCCCAGTGACGCTTTCATTTTTGTATTTTCTGTGTGTGATAATACTTTCCCTCTCATGACTGCATTTGCTGTTTCCCATACTCATATTCCAGGAGTGTTATTGATTTTTGTGAAGGATTCCAGGTCTTTGTTGTTGGGTAATGGGTTGTTGAAATGCCATCTGGGGCGAGGGTTAGATTGATGTTCTGCTAGAAGGGTAATGCTTATGGGAGCGTGATCAGAGGTAATGATACTATGGCTGACTAAACCACTTATTTTGTGAGTGATAGCATTGCTGACCAAAACGGGAGTCTGATTTATGGAAGGGATTAATCAGTCTCCAGGTGGTGATCAGTGCATAACCAGAAATGTACTGATTAGGTGGGGATGACGATCGGTTTGGTCTGTTGGAGGATGGTGATGATGATCCGTGTGTGTTAAAGTCATTGGGACCGTAAATATTATAGTGTCTTTTCCAGATGTTCCGATGATGATAATGATCAGGGATGGAAAGATTAACCGATACATATCGATTAGGGCTGGGTATTGCTACTGATTTACTACATCGATTTGATTCCGATTCACAAGGTTGCGATTCGATTCGATTTTCGATTCGATACCGATTCATTCAGAGTAATTTCAGTTTAAATACAAATTTTACTTACCTGTTGCATTAAAATATGCAAATAAATATTAGTATTTACATTGAAAGTTGACCCAAAAACAGTTACATTATGCACATGTATTTAACATGACCCACTCCAGAAGTACACAGTGCAACTCTTCTGTACAATTATGGGTTATAAGTGCAATCAGTGTGCACATTTCAGCAGTGAATGGACACAACTAACAGGGTTTTCTCTGGGTTTTTTGACAGCTGTACTTTCAGATACTGTCCTCCCCTCTATTAAATATAAAAAATAAAAAGGAGGCTCCCACATGCTTGAGCTTAACACTACTCAATTGAATAATCAGAACAGACATGTCCTGTGATTTTCGGCCTTCTCTGATTATATTTTGCTGACCCTTTACAGCAGGAGAATATGATTCCTAACAGCAGAGAATAATATTGTCTATTAAATATGAAGGTAAGCTGAAAATCACAGGACATGTCTGTTTTGATGATACAAGTCAAAGGTCCTGAAATGTGTGTTTCTCTTCTATAACACACATTCTACATCTCGGAGGCTATGTCTTTTCGCATACGGGCTTCCTTCGCCTTGTAAACGTGGCAGAGCTCGGTGGAAGCAGTAGGAGGGACACAGCCTGAGACCAGATCTTGCGTAAGACTAACAAACAGGAAACAGGATACATAAAAAGATTAATATGCGGATTTTATGTATTGATATCTGATCTTTAAAATGAAGATCGATATGAATCGGAAAATCGATTATTTAAACCCAGCCCTACTATTAATACACGAACACGCACGCGAGATGCGAGTGCATTGGTAGAACAGCTGTGGATGGTTGCAGCTTTGAAAAAAAATCGATATTTTGATCATTGAGTGTTTTCTGCATCTATTTGCACATGTAACCGACCAAATAAGATGTTATTTGACATTTTTACGCCGCCTAAATAAGATCCATGTCGCGTGAACGTGCACCGCAGATGTGGAGTCAGGTGCAGCAGCTTAAGAGCGGTGAGCTATGTATTGAAATGTTTTTCCATGCTCCTCTGGCCAACAGCTCCGCTGGTGACGCTATGATCTCCTTTACTTGTAAAGATATCCAGTCTGACACTGTAACTGAGAACAAAGGCTTCAAACATGACAGTTAAGCTAAGTTACTGTTGTTGTGACAGTTTCAAAGTGAGACTGGTGTTTGTTTACAGCATATGACTGCTGGAACTAGTTTACATGTTTCCATTTGTAAGCAGTTATAAAAGATCTCTCAGTGAGAGAGTCAGTTATTTCATTTTATTTTTTAATACAAAAACTGGTTGTGTTACTCACTGGTGAGTTTGCTGACCTGCAGCATGAAGAGTGTTAAGCACATAGTTGCATTTAATTCTTCTTGATAATGAGCGTCCTTAATTCTGTGAGCTAGGATGTATTTAAAGTCTACTGCGCTGGAATATTTAAACATTTGAAGTGTTCTAAAATTTATACAGAGCTTGTGACCAAGGCCAGTTTGTGAGAGGTCTTAATTTTATTTGATTAATAAGTGATCAAACTCATTGAACTGTGCAGTGCATCATGATAGAATCATATGGCATCGCATAGAGTCGCACTTTGTTGAGTCACACTGCATCGTGATTGAGCTGTGAATCGTATCACATCGGTAGGTGCTGCATATTTATCTTAAAGGAGAAGTTCCGTTTTTTGCAACCTGGACCTTATTTCTAGCGTAAAATACGTTCATTTACTCACCTGAACAACTTTGGTGTAACTTGGAGTCCTTCAGAAGATATTTAGATCCACTTGCGATCTACATATATCCATATAATGGGAATTGTCGATGCAGCGTCTAAATAAGACACGAGGCAGATAATGTCTTATTTAGATACTGCATCGTTGCCCCAACAACTCCCGTTATATGGGTATACGTAGATCGCGAGTGGATCTAAATATCTTCTGAAGGACTCCAAGTTACACCAAAGTTGTTCGGGTGAGTAAATGAACGTATTTTATGCTAGAAATAAGGTCCAGGTTGTAAAAAAATGGAACTTCTCCTTTAAATGCATCGGATTGTGGACAGTGTATCGAGATGCGTATCATATCGGCCTCATGCCAGAGACGCCCAACCCTAATAATGATTGATGCCTTTTGAATCGGTCAGTATTGAAACATGGAAAAAGGGAATGTTCCTACTGATGTAGATGGAGGTTCTTCATTTCTTTTAAGCGGTTGTGGGTTGGTTGTCCTCATGCAGAGTGAAGTTAAACAGTGGAGTCATGTTGATGAGGTCTTTAGTGATAAAGCCGTGAGGTGAATATAGAGTCTCTGTGTAGGTGCCAGTGTCCTCAACCAGGGTTCTACATTTATTGCTCAGCCTCTGTTGTTTGTGGATGAGATACAGGTCTTTATGTCATTTATTTGTTTTGTGTTGGAACCAATCATTGACTGATTGATGTATTCGGTGCCTTTGAGGTTTTTTCCTCTGCTTTTGATCAATTCTTTGTGGTTTGAATGGTTTAAGTTTGGCGATGACGTGATGGGGTAATTTGTTGGTGGAAAGTGATGTGATATTAGCCGGGCAGAGTTTGAGTTAAGTTTGCATGAAGGCTTTTAACAGCGTCTCTGGGTTGTCGCACGAATGTTCAGGAAAGCCAGAAGGTCAGGTTGTTGTTCATTCTTCTGGTTTGTAAGTTTAATGTGATTACTTTTCATTGATTTGTTTTCTTTCATGACTAAGACAATGTTTTCATTGAGACTTTTGATGGCGTTTCGGAGAGAGCTGTTTGACTGCTTTCACTTTTCGTTGTGGTATTGGATGAATCCCAGGTTTCAGCGGGGATCTTTTTTTTATTGTTATGGAGGGTTACGAGCAAGTCAAGTTCGTTGTCAGCGGATTGGAGAACACTGACCTCTGTTGTCCTGTGGACGGTGTCTGTTTCTGTTTGTTTGGGTGCGGTGAGTCCCGGTGGTTTGTAGTAGTGATCGATGAAAGCCTTTAGGTCTGTTAGTTTCTCTGGTATGTGAAACATATGCTGCGGTTGTCGATTGTAGTTTCGGTTAATTATAGTTTTTGCAGGTTGTTTAATGTCAGTCGACAGTTGTGTTGATTCAATCACATCCGCAAGTTCCAAATGGAGGTTTATCCTCACAAGAACTCAACCGCCTCGTTGTTCAGTGTGTGACGGACATCTTTGACAACCAATAGGAATGCACATTGCAGCAAGTGGAGTTTCTTAACCGTTGTGGAGTCTGTGAGTCCTCATAATACCAGAAAAACATTTATACACACATAATGGCTGCTCGGTGATGTCTCATTGACCAAGGTGAGGACAGGGGTGTTATGGGTAATAAATCAGCCGAAGCCTGTAATTGGCTGCTTGTAGACCTCAGTGGCTCCCTGTTTGGTTAGTTATAAATCCTACCTGTCAACAAGTCCCGCCTCCAAGAGAGATACTACTGGGACCGTTAAATCAACACACACACACACACATACACACACACACGATATATCTGAAAATCTGCTATCTCCTCACAGGTGTGTGTTGTTATGGTGGGACGGGTGGGTACTAAGGGCCTTTCAAACTGTCACCACTCATCTATCCTGTGTCCAATTCACCTCCGCAGACACACACATGTGCACAAACCGCAGATGAATCATTGTGGCTGCAGAAACGTGTACGCCTACGTAAACGCACACACTCGCACGGGTCTGTGGGTGTTAATGAGCGGCGCGGAGCTGACGTGGTGAAAATGGCAGCGTGTAAACACGGACACATCCCCGCCAGCTGTCGTCGTACTAATTTACAGTCCGTAAACACAGCGGCCGCCATATTAGAAGCTGTTGTCTGCTCCGAGAATGGCTGTGTGTTTGTCTTCCTGGCAGGTGAGCTGAGCGAGATGTTTTCAACCCCAAGACCAACAGGGACCGCGAGAGTCCAGACCCGGATCAGGTTGGGCTTTAAATCTTAAAGTGCATCAACAGTCTGGTGTTTTTTCTGCAGTTTTCAGCCCCTTAGTGCGTCTGCCTGTGGCTCTCAGGCTTTAAAAAGCTCATAGGATGTTTCACGGGATGGTGAATGGTTCATGGGGCCTTATGTTCCTCATATACCCCTGAGTATGGCAGTAAACCCTGAATGAGGCAGGAGAAACCTACATGAAGTGACAGTGAGAAATTAACTTTAAACAAAGCTGCTGAGTGTGTGTGTGTTGAGGTGAGGTGGATGTATGTGCGGTGAGTCAGCCCGGGGAGTGCTGAAGTGTGTGTTGAAGGGTCTTACATAAATATACGGGTGGTAACATTTGTTTACATAATGTTTGTTG
>OMNW01016075.1:0-12068 GCA_900303245.1 Selene dorsalis
CCGGAACCGGGACCCGAACCGGGACCGGAACCCGTACCGGAACCCGAACCGGAACCGGGACCGGAACCCGTACCGGAACCGGGACCCGAACCGGGACCGGGATCCGAACCGGGACCGGGACCGGAATCCGAACCGGTACCGGAACCCGAACCGGGACCGGAACCCGAACCGGAACCGGGACCGGAACCCGAACCGGGACCGGGATCCGAACCGGGACCGGGACCGGGACCCGAACCAGAACCGGGATCGGGACCGGCACCCGAACCGGAAACGGGATCCGAACCGGGATCGGGACCAGATCCGGGATCCAGACAGGGACCAGAACAGGGACCGGGAACTGATATGTTCCGACGCTTCCAATGACATCTGCTGTATTTGACTTTACATGGCTTTGAACTCTGGCTAATTTCCTTTCAAAGACTTGAAAAGTGACATAAGTCAAATAGTCTAGATACACACTAATCCAAAATGGCGCCCATGAAAAAGTCCTCACTTCACTAGTCATGTGTTTTAATTGTTTCACTTTGTTTCTTAAAGAATCTGAGGTGGGACATTGAATCAGGGTCATCTAGTGGGGAAGGTTACAAGTACTTCTCTCTAAGTGTAGCAGAAAGGGTGGTCCTCACTTCATCTGCACACTTACCTGGAGCTCACTATGATGCCCATACAGGAATGTGTGTGTGTGTGTGTGTGTGTGTGTGTATGTGTGTGTGTGTGTGTGATTTATAAAACACACAGTGAAGTCACACAGATTCATTATACACAGATTTGTTTAAATGTCATTTAAACATCAAACCAGATTAATACTAAGTAAACCACTAATGACAGGTAGGCTGTAGTTTAACTGAGTGTTTTTGAAAGGATGTATATTTACCTACACTGTGTATTTTTCCAATCTGATAAACCCGATTTTGATGTTGAATCACAAAAACAAACATGGTAACATCAATTCATGTTCCCTGACATACAGGAATTAGCAGCAACTAGTCAATATGGCTGTTGTAGAATAAAGAAAAAAGTCACATCAACAAACTTCATCCCTGTACTCACCACTCACATCTTCTTCTTCTTCTGAAGTTACTCACCTCCAATCTTCCCTGAGAACGTAGCTCTGCACCAAGTCTACATATTTTATAAGCTCTTTCATTATAACTGTTAACAGTGGCTGCGGCGATGAAGAAGTGATGGTCATCGACACCTACACTCAGCAAGAAGCCACGATTAGCAGCAGAGAAACCTCACAAGTAGTCCCCCTTAAAGCTCCATTGGAACTGACTCCCTGTGGTCCCGTTTATGTATAGATATCTTTCTCTTTCGTTTTAAAGCTTGTCCAGCAGGTGTAGGTTCGATGAAGTGCAGTGTGGCTGTGGAGCCGTGTTTTGGCATCATGAAAACAAACACATCAGTTACCAAGGAAACTTCTTCCCAGTGTGTTTACTCCACATCAGTGTTGTATTGTTATGAAGATGAGTGGACTTGTGTTCGACACTACACACTCATTCATACAACACTGGTTCTATATATAACCAGGTTCATTATCTTGTCCAAGGACAGTTTGACACATGAACTGGAGGAGCTGGGAATCGAGCCACCTATCACACTTCCTCCACCTCTTGAGTCAGAGGGTGAAATCTAGTAAATTGCAAAGTAGGAGGTTGTGTGTGTCTGATCACGTCCTGAGGGCTCTGAGGGTCTTCTAGTGATTTCAGACTGTGATGGTTTTGCTCTTATAGATGCGCCACTGTCTGTCAATTATGTCCCGAGGTTTCTGACGACCGTGATTGGATTCAGTGGTGAAGGTTACGCTGTCCGCTTTTTTTCCACAGTAAGAAACTGGAACATATTAAAGGCTTTGTCTAATATGGACATATGGTAATTTCTTTTATAGAGTTTTGATTTCATTTCACCAGCTTTGCATGTGAATTCATCCAGTACTGAGCGGTTTCTCTTTCTCCGTCCCTCAGGCACGCTGTGTTTCAGATTGGTACAGTAATCTGTCTGCTCTAGTTTCCATATGATACTTCATGTACTCTGTTTCAATGTCTTATTCAGTCATGTTTGAACAACATGAGCCAAACTAAAAGTGTAAAATCATTAAACGCCAACATTTGGACACTTTACTTTCACTTTGACGTTTCTTTTTTAACCATCCTTGTGTTTCCTTGTGTCCATCAGGTTACGCTCCAGTAACGGGGATGTGCCACCCAGTCCGCAGCTGCACCCTCAACCACGAAGACGGCTTCTCCTCGGCATTCGTGGTGGCTCATGAGACCGGACATGTGTAGGTTCCTCTTCTTCTTCTTCTTCTTCCTGAGGCGACATTGTGTTGCGGTTCAAGGGAAACCGTTGTCCTTCTGCTTAATACCACAGTGAACGTCTCCCTGGGGCTTCTCTTCTCCCTGTGATCTCTATGTTAAGTGACACTGGGGACCTTTAAACATATCGGCCTTGAGCGCTTTGACAACAAACATGTTAGCTTTTATTGAATTCCATGGTTGGTTTGTCCAACAGCAGACAAGGACTCAGCCGGCGTTTGTAATTTGGTGACACCCGGCTCACCGTAGTCCACACTGTCTGCGACATGTTTCACCTCTGAAGTGAAGTTCAGAAAACACGGCACCAGAACTCACTCGGCGGAGGAGACTCCTGCGATAATCGAGTCATAGGAAATATCACAAATGAGCATTTACGTTTATTCACTGACTGAGAAAAAGCTCGACAACACGTTGAACAGAGCGTCAGACTGAGTGAGGGTCGTGTCACCAGGCAACTGTCGCTTAAAGTGAAAACACAAAATCTTCCATGTGACCATCGAAATGTACAGGTTGAACTCGTCGTGCTCCTGACAAAGAAACAGGGAAAGAAAAAAAGACATAGATGGCTGAAAACCAGATGCATCAAGAGGCATCAACACAACGTGCAGGTGTTGTATTTTGGCCTCGATGGTACAACGTCATTAGGGTGTGTCCATAACAGTTTTGCTGTTTTAACTGCAGGGAAATAACAAAGTCTTAAGCCGTGCAAGTAAATCCTCATGACTCATGTAAGAAGAGAAAGTCTTGGCTATTGACAACTGTCAATACTGTCAACTGGCTGATGGTCATTTGGCAGCACATGATGGCCACGAAGCTGAAATTCAACCTGACTCTAGAATGAGCGGTGCACCTCAAAAACAAAAACACACTGATGATGTTTAATATCCACTGTGAAATGTGAGGATGTGTACTGTGTGTGTGTGGTGCCTTCGAAAACCCTCAGAAAGTTTGAGTAAAGCGCTGGATGAGCTGTGGCTCTGAAGTGCAGTACACAACAATAAACAGGTCACATCAGGCTGATTTTCCACTTTCTTGCTCTTTTCAAGCTATTTAACATTTTTCAAAAAAAGAAAAGAAGCAGCAATTATTTCTCCCAGGATGACGCTGTTGCTGATTCAAGTGCTTCAAACCAAAGTTTAGAAACGAGCTCGGTGTAAACGACAACAGGCAACAGAAACAATCAGAATTCCCCAGAACCACAAACATGACTTTTATTTTATTTTTTCAATCTTTTTCTAATCAGGCAACTTTTCAACAGCAACTGCAAAATAACCCAAGCAGGCAAACAGAGTACAAAGAGCCGGGCCGAGGTAAAATCCAAAAAACACAAACACCATCAGGACTGAAACAGGCAGGCGGAGATCAGAGCAGTGGAAAGCTGAGGCTCATGGCAAGAAGACAATCTGGCACAGAGAGTGGAAACACACTGGTGTGTTTACACTGTGCACCAGGGAGCTAATGAGCTGAGTGACGAGGACCAGGAGAAGGTCAGGTGATGCTACAGGTGCAAGGTCAGACTTAAAACAATCGGGTCGAACCAGTGGAAGGATGAACAGACAGACAGGAGCTCAGAATTACAACACTGATGGAGTAAAGTGAAGGTGTCACTCAGCAGGAAGCAGCTGTTGGACAGAGTGAACCAGCTGAGACCAGAGAGGCCCAGGCTTTGTTACTCTGCAGCAGTCGGACCCAGAAGACGAGTGAGCGATGTGAAGATTTCATCTTCAGGGATCGATAGAAGAAAAATATAAAACGCACACAGAGAGAAAGAGCAGGGGAATCTTTTGAATTTAATTTCCAGATTAAACCATTGTAAAGGAAAAAGAGCGATAACCAAAATCCTGAGACAGACGCTAAGCCTCTGCTCTGAAGGACAGTGAAATCGAGGGAATAAAGAGGATGTTTTCAAGTCTTAAGTGTCTCTTCAGATGAGGAGATTAACGGCTCCAAGAGACACAACACAGGCTTAAAGTCCGGCCAGTGAGGCGCTACAGATTAGACCCTGCAGGGATATACAGATATTCAGCAAGAAACTGCACTGCTGGTGTTTTCATGACGACTCGTTTCACCCGTCATCATCATCCCATCGTCCCTTTGTGCTCACTAAAATGATATTTTCTACATGAGCAGGCTTTCCACCTGTCCGTCCTTCCATTCATTCGTTTTTGCTCCAGCTGCTTCATAAAGCAGTGCCTGTTCAGACGGCACACCTGAACAACAAAGGCTTTTTCCTCAGAGATAAGACCAGACACGGTGAGAGAAGAATCAGCTCTGTGCTCCAAGTCAAACACTTAATGAGTGAGTTCAGATGCCAGCTGGTTGCCGAGTGAATCTTCCTCAACCTGGGCTGTTATTAAAGGGATAGTTCAACATTTTGGCAAATTCACAGTCATAGGGGTAGGTTCATTACCTTTAATTATCGGTGCATGTTGTTTTGAGATCCGCCGGGCAGAGACGCGAGCTGCGGTACAGGTCATCAAACTCATCAAATACACAACCCAACAACTCCAAAACGCTCTGGTGGAGAAGTTGTGACCTGCACATTCACCACGCTATGAAATAATCATGTATAATTACGTAACATTACCACACATGAAGCAAATATTCAGGACTACTTTTGAAATCACTCGGCCCAGCAGCCGTGTCTGGAGTGTAGTTACTATGCATTATGCATGTGCCTCGAAAACAACTGTCCTCAACTCGGCTCGTAACATTACCTTATTATTTATTAAGCTGTGTAAGTGTGAAATGAGCAAACTCTGTATAATCTGTATATGAAGAGAAGAGAAGGTCTTGTAGATGTTTGCTAATCAAAGTGGCTAGCTGGTTAGCAACAGTAAGCTCCGCCCCCTGTCAAACAGATGACGATCACCAACAGTTGTTGGAGTCGAGCTGTAAAAGTTTGGGAACCACCCACCAATTGTTTTCAGGAGCGTCATTGGTTCTCTGAAATTCATTCTTGCTTTTTCAGGTACCTTACTATATAAAGATACACCTCAAACATCAACAATAACAATGACACTGCAGATGATTAACTTTGAAACCAGGAGTCATGAGGTCAGGAGCAGTGATGGAGCAGCTCGTTTGACCCCCACTCTGATGCAATCAGTGATCAATAACCACAGATAAGAGACTTCAGACCTCCTCCTCTTTGTTTTTAATTAACCAGCCCTCATGGTCTCAGATTTTTTTTTAATATAACACGACTTTTCAAAGAAGGCACAGCAAAGTCGCAGCCGATCATTATTTCCTCAGCTTTAATCTTGACGGGGAGAATGAGTCGAGACTTTAATCAACACGAGACGCCTTTTGTTCCTGAACGTCACGTTAATCACAGTAGATACTTCAGCTGCGACTGTATAGTTTTATAACACAGAAGCAGGGTTCTGGAAACACGTCGTACATCCTGATATGTCGTTATTATGCTGCTTGGGTGGAAAACTCAGAGCCACCAGAGGTTCATGAAGTCTGAAGGGACATCGACGTAATCAGCAGACAGACGTGTGGACGCTCATGTAACACACATGAGAAATGCAACAAAGACGAAGCTGCGCGGACACAGTCAGTGTGCTGACAGCTGGGTGGAGTCTGACTTCATCTCTGTCCCTCGTGATGAAGTACGAGTCCACGACGTTCAGTCATTAGCTTAATCAGAAAAATCTCCACAGAAGGTCGCCGTCGTTTTATGTGAGACGTTCGAGAGCGAAAAGATGCAACAGCTTCTATAGGACAGGACCGGTAAACAAAAACATGAGTCATGAGCCGTGCTGCCATAGAAACAAAGAAGGATTTAATTAGATAATATAAAAACATGTATTTCTAAGGAAACGCTCTCTGACTCACAGGGTTGAAGCTGACGATTCAAAACAACTCACTATAATTCATTAGGTGAACTTTCGCTGGTTTTCTCGCAATCTCAGTTTACCCTGAACTCGCGCTGAGGTTCATTTCTGTTTTTAATTAAAAGCCCAGAGCAGGTGAATTGTAGCTGATGATCCTCAGCAGTTTAACAAACCTTACACACTTTAATATTAACTCCAACTCAAGCTTTCCTGATAAATGGTTTTTTTATTTGACGTCTGCCAGCTATTAAGAAATTAGTGGCCTCTCTTAATGTGTTTTTCTGATTTGATAAATACAAAAATACCAAGTCGTCAGTGGTCTGAACTCGTTTATGAATCAATTACTGTTGAACTAAAACCATAAACAGGTTTCACCGGAGCTGCACAAACACATTTTCACTCTCAGGGAGACCTTTATGTTAAAGCTCCATACGGTATAAAGGTAGACGTTTCTCTGAGTGTTTCATTCTGAAGACTTTTGATTATATTCTTTGGTCCCAGTTATGTGTTCTTTCCAAAGTTGTGATGCTTTTTGAGGGTTTTAGACGTCTACCATTAATTCTCCAGCGTCCAGTTCAACTCGATGACCACTCGCCTGTCTGCTCTCAGCTAAAAGGCACAAAAGGCTTTTGACTCAACTTCCTGATAAGTCTGAGAACAGATTGAAATGACCGGCTGTTTCAGGCCTTTCTACAGTCTTCACTGCCAGAGACTGGTCTCAGTGTGAACAAGTTGCTTTCAGGAGACTGGAAGTGAAGGAGATCTCTCTCTCTCACACTCCACATCAGCTCCCTTCATTTAAATGTTTTAAATTAAGCTTTGCAAGGGGGAAAAAAAAAACGTCACGTCTCACTCAGAGGAATCAGTTTTTGTTATTCATGAGTTTTTGATTCAGTGTGATGGCCCCCGGCTGAACAGAGAGCTAATCATTTCTAGTTTGCCAGACTTTTATCGGGGCTTGTTATTCAGTATTTGCACAGCCCTGTGAAGGAAGACGCTGGTAAGTCTCTATCATCTACGGTGGCTCAGAGGGCTCAGCACACAAACTTGGGAACACAAACTTGTGTGAGATGTGGTTTTTCCTGCCTCTTGTCTCACATCAACATGTTTGTTTATTTGTATGTATTGTGATCTGTGTGTTGTTAAATTGATAAAGACACTTGTGTAGAAGTGATGCGTTATACTAACAAATCAAGACAAACCATCACACTAACAAACTCCAGTGGTGGAAAACAGACAGAAAATGATCTCTCATCATGTGAACGCAGCACATCGGGTCAATGTCATGAAATATTTTTCATCTATAATGGCAGATGGGTAGAAAAGGGAAGATAATGACATTTTACGCCCTGCTGGAAGATACTGTTGTTAAACTGAATATTAAACAGTAAACTGTAAAATAACCATGAATCTCTTTGCATGATGATACATTATGAATCACTGGTGAGGGATGTGTGGCACCTTGACATCCTGCGGCCGTGTGAAATAAATAACCTGCCCGTCTCTCCCTGTGCGAGCAGGTTGGGGATGGAGCACGACGGCCAGGGGAACCGCTGCGGGGATGAGACGACGATGGGCAGCGTGATGGCTCCGCTGGTGCAGGCGGCTTTCCATCGATACCACTGGTCCATGTGCAGCGGACAGGAGCTGAAGAGATACATCCAGTGAGTTCACGCCTCTGTGGTGATGATTTTATAGTTTTTAAGTTCTGACTGCATTGTGTTAAGTTAAAGGGATAGTTCGGGTTTTTTGACTTGAAGTTGTATGACATTACCAATAGCAGTGTAGTGCATCAACAGTGACTTTCCCCCCGGTGCGTCCCGTGAGCGGAGTTTTGGCCAGGTCTCGGTATTGAAGAAAGTAGTTCCGGCTAGTTGCTGGGGTCACAAAAATAAAGCGTTTTGCTTCTCCGGACAATATGCGTTCAAAAGAGTAATACATTTGCACCACAAAACCGTTGTCCACGAAAAAGTCAGACCTCACAATCGCTCGGCGCTATTTTCTCTCCGTTCGTATCACTGCGCGCTGCCGCCTGTCAACTGCTACGCAACTTTCCGTCAGCTGTTTCACAGTGTTTACTACTCGTATAGCGAAAGTAAACATGTCTGACTACGAGACAAGTGACGAAGACAGTCCTTTAAGCACAGATCCAAAGGGAAACCTTTATGAGCCTGAACATACAGATGCCGAAATTCGAGAGATGGAGTTAGAACGGGCGGAGAGAGAAAGGAGGGACAGAGAAGTGGTCCAAGCTGAAGTTGGACCCACAGCTGTACCTGTGAGAGACAGGGTGACCGACAAATGGTGGTGCACTTGTTCCAAGTGTCCAGTAATGCCGACAGAGGTGGAGAGCTACTGCTGCCACGAATGGGAACTCGTCATGCCACAGATGCAAGAGCTCTCAATTGATGAGGGAAACCGATGAAATATATAAGGCCAATCAGACACATTCTTATTGCTACAGCTCGGATAATTACAAGTCCGCACCATTTTTATATATTTTCTGGTGTAACAATATATTTACCGGCCTTGCTCTCACGTTAGTATGTAAACACTGTGAAACAGCTGACGGAAAGTTGCGTAGCAGTTGACAGGCGGCAGCGCGCAGTGATACGAACGGAGAGAAAATAGCGCCGAGCGATTGTGAGGTCTGACTTTTTCGTGGACAACGGTTTTGTGGTGCAAATGTATTACTCTTTTGAACGCATATTGTCCGGAGAAGCAAAACGCTTTATTTTTGTGACCCCAGCAACTAGCCGGAACTACTTTCTTCAACACCGAGACCTGGCCAAAACTCCGCTCACGGGACGCACCGGGGGGAAAGTCACTGTTGATGCACTACACTGCTATTGGTAATGTCATACAACTTCAAGTCAAAAAACCCGAACTATCCCTTTAAGAGTTTTGACAATTTAAAAGCTCCATACAGTATAAAGGTAGATGTTATGTCTACGTTTATACTGTTATGTCATGATGTCTTAAAGTCAGCCAATCAGAAGAGAGGCTCAGCGCCACCTCTCTCTTCTGATTGGCTGACACCGACCTGTTGTTACTAGAGCTCCAGTGAGAAGCTGAGAGAGGAGATGGAAGAGTCACAGCAGGTTTTTCAAATAAGTTTGACCAACACTGAAAAAAGTATTGTGTTGAAAAGTGTGTTTTTCTCTTCTTGCCTATTGAGAGGTTTTTCCTAAACTGTGTCATGAGTCAGGAGCCAAAACGTAAATGCTTATAAAAAAAAAACACCTTGTTGGCCTTCAGCAGGTTTTGTTGGCCCACAGTCAAACTTTCTACTGAAGTTTCACTGAAGCCTCTGTGGTGCGTCTCTTCTTCAGGTTAGCTGCCAAATAACTAACAAACAAATAAATAAATAAATATTCAGGACTGATAAAGACGAGCTCCTGAGGAGAGGTGTCTTTATATTTCATTCATTATAATTTAAAATGAGCCTGGCAGACCTCATCAGTCGGGAAGCTCACTGCACCTCCTATGAAAAGAAAAATATGAACTGCATAATACAGCTTTTAAACAGCAGAAGCTCACGCTGCGTCTCGAGGCCTCGCCTGGACACACACTTGTTGTAGTATTTGAAATATTTTCTCAGATGCAAAACAGCATCAGGTCTTCTGCACACAGTGGCTCGTGTGTGTCGGGTTCACAGACATCTGCTTTCTCATTTAGAAAGAATGCAAAAGAATCAATTTCCGATTGATTCGTTAGAGCGTGAAAGCCGAACTACTGACATTTGGAGCACAAAAGGAGACGACAGCGGCAGCGTGCAATCAGAGGCCTGTACTGTATGATTCAGAGCAGCTCCTGGCTACAAAAGGATCTGTTGCAGAGAGAAATCTATATATTGTATGAAAAGTGATCGTTCATAATGATAATGTGGAAGCAGAGACATGAACTGCTCTGGTTTTGAGGGGGCGGGGACGTTTGAAAACATCGATACTGACGTGTGATCTTTTCTCGGTCAGTTCAGAGAGAATATTCACAGGAATCAAAGCGGTGCACGTTCACACGAGTGAGTAATCAGGAGCTGCACGACAGCACTTAATTTCCTGGAACTCCAGATGTTGAATCCAAATGAATTTAATCTGGTTTCTATTTTCAAAACCTGACGTTTTTTTGGATTCGTTATAATGTTTGCTGACGAACGAGGTCGTACATTAAAGTGCGAGGTGAGGAACAGGAAAGCACACGATGGCAGGGAGCGGGGTTGCCAGGTCTGTGAGGCAAAAGCAGCCAAACAGCAACTCAATACCAGAACTCAAAATATGCCCATAAATATCCATATATGTACAGTAATTGCAATATATACTATAATATCTACTGAAACAGCTCTTTCACCTATAGGCCCCAAAAAGGCTTTGTGTAATAAACATAGAGTATAATATGGAATATGTTACTTCAGCTCAGACATTCACAATATGTTATTCATATACTTAGAGTAAATGCATATGTAAGTAGGCCTGCGGTGACATTTGTGTGTCTGCGGGGCGTGGAGGTGGAGTCGGTCTGACAGTATTTGGGTATCGAAGTTTGTCATTCAAAATATGAATCTTTATTTATGAGCATTATGTATGCAACAGCTCTGCCCCGAGCCCAGCCCGCGGACATCATCGTTTAGCCGCGGCATTAAAAAAAAAAAAAAAAACGTGGCGGGAAGGTAAAATCTGAAACAATGGACGAGTTTGAAGGAAACAAACACAACCTGGAGGAAATAAAGAACAGAGGTAAAGTTATGAGGTCAGAGGTGTAAAGAGTTTGTGTTGATCAGTAATCAGTTAAATTAGCTGAACTGTCATGACTCACATGGTAACGTCATGTCGGCGTTTCCACGGCAATATCTCAACACCCGACGTCCAGACTGTAAAGTGTCGTCAGCTGAGCTCCACATTTTCTAAACAATCAACATGTGCAACATGAGGGAGGGAGTGGGGGGGTTTATTGATCCTGCGAGGGAAATGAATTCCCTCTGGACACGTGGGTTTTTAAATGTGAAACAAATATTACGTTCATTGACGTCGCTGAGAAAAATGAAACAAAATATTGTGAGTATATTGGGCTTTAATGAGACCACATGTCATTGTATCACAGCCACAGGAGGAACGGTACGTTGTTGATTCACTCTACTTACTTTGGACGAACGTTTTATTTAATGTGGAGAAAACAGATTTATGATTTATTTATATCAAGACGTCTGCAGAGCCCAGGTCTGCTCTGCACGCTCTGCACGCTCTGCAGACTCAGAGACTCAGAACCAACAGGAACTGATTAGTTACTAAAAGACTCAAACGTGGAGGAACTGTGGAGCAACAGGAGGTTTGATGATCAAATATATTTGAAAGAAAAAGGGGATGAATATTAATATCAGACGGACATGTAGCTGTCTTCACTCGAGGTTGATATCAGCCGTGTGTGACGCCTCTTTTTTTTTCAAAATCCAACAGCACCTACGACTGTCTCCTGGACGACCCCTTCAAACACGACTGGCCACAGCTGCCTGAACTCCCCGGCATCAACTACTCGATGGACGAGCAGTGTCGCTTCGACTTTGGAGTCGGCTACAAGATCTGCACCTCAGTGAGTACAAGCTGCACCGCAGAGAGAAACTGTCCCAGAGGAAGAAAACGTATTTACTGTGAAGAAACATTGTTCACTGCCAAGGAGCCAAACTGTTAAACTGAAAGTTTAAGAGACTTTAGAAATGAAGCTCTTGATAAATATTATACACCCACCTGTAATTCAAGTCTGGATCTTTTGATAAAAGCGAGGCAAAGTCAGATTTAAAAAAAAAAAAGTTGCTCTTTCACGATGCAACATAAAAGTGAAAAGTTCCATTTTATCATCTGCTATTTTGAATTAGGAGATTGTGTGTGTGTGTGTGTGTGTGTGAGGACTGAGCGGAGAC
>OMNW01016083.1:9823-38224 GCA_900303245.1 Selene dorsalis
TCCCCCCCCCCCCCCCCGTTTTTTTTTTTTTTTTTTTTTTTTGTCCTTTTCCCCGGTGCACCTTTTAGATTCACAATAAAGTGTATTTCATGTAGGGTAAATATTATCCCTGGAAAGCAGAAGGAAGAAGGAAAGCCATTTGAAAAATAAAATACAAAGTATTTTACAATACAAAAAATACAGCCCTTGATGAGATTTGTCAAAAATAACACCATCACCACTAACACCACCACCAACAATAGAAATGATGGATGTTAGGTTTTTATGAGTGACGATAATTAAGTCAGCACTGAAAGACAGAATAAATTCAGCTTTTCTCACTTCAATTTCAGCACCTTCAAGACTATTACAAACAGTGACCTTTCTGCAATGATAAGACCAACGTGCACAGTGTATTAGGTAAAGAATCTGCTGCTTTAATGCCAAGGAGAACTGTTAAATAGTAGCCCTCCGTAATCAGCAGTGTGGCCTCACAGATGAACAGTGTGTTTTGAGCAGATCCCCAAGAGGGTCTGTGCAATCCACCTGCATATAGGTGACAACAAAGGCGTGTCCTTTATGAGAGGAGTGATTTATTTTTTTTATTTTTTTAACATTTAAAGTGAGCATGTACCAGTGTGTATGTGTCTGTGCCCTGTGCACTCTGTGTATTCTGTTGTAAAGATGATTTTTACAACAAAGATACATTAATAGAAGACTTTTGTTTCTTTCATTAGACAGGGGTTTGGGGAAAAGTTCCATGTTTAAAAGAACAACTATTGGACAATTGATGTTGATTTAAGTATAAAAAGACTACAATAATGTTGTTGATGAGTACTTCTCGTTAGTTTTTAATTGTATTTCACATTAGTGTGTAAAAAATGTTTTAGGAAGGGTACTCACTCACAGAGAATCACATGTTTGGTCTGTATGTGTGTGTTCAAAGACAGAAGAACAACCACCAATTTCCAACATATACACAGTCAATACACATACCACCTTTCCACACTTTCAGTCACAACAAACCGTACAATGCAGCTACAGGATGGTAAACACACTAAACACACTTTCAAAACTAATAGTGAGGGACTTCTTTAGTGCTCAGACTCTTGACAAGACGAAAGTGGACGAAGAGTCTGGGTAGTTTGAAAGCTCGGTTTTCCTGTTCAAGTCTCCCTGTTCAAGGTTTTATCATTGTACCAGAATAACCACAAAGTTTCACTTGCTAGTCAATCAATAGTCTTTATTCTTCATGATCAATCTTTCAAAAATTGGGCCAAGATTAATTTAAAATTTATACCAAAACAAAAAAAAAAGTTAATCAACAACTACTTTAATGGGACACACATCCATTCCAGATCTAATTCACAGGTAAATTAAGATAATTGATACTGAAATATACCAAAAGCACAACCACACAACCTCATCAGCCTGAGCTATCACCTCACTACAGATTGTTGCTACCTTGACTGTTAGTGGTCTGTTTAACTTTTTACACTTTTACACAGCACTCTCTAGTGGGCATGTTCTGGATCTGCAGTGTAAACATACCAAACATCCTGTGGAACACACACACTCAGTTTCATCAGGGTTTTGTGGTCAGTTTGTTTTCTTCTCTGTTCCATAATGCTTCAGATTTTAGTTGGGGAAAACACAGTGGGGTTAGTGAGGGAGGACAAAAAGAGAACTGGAAGATTATTGTCAGTGAGTTAACTTGGTGTCTTCTGGAGTCATAGTTAGTACTACCTACCTGTTCTTCAACTTTAGGACCCTGCCTTTTATGCAGTAGTTTGACATTTTGGTACATTGATAGGCTACCACGTTCATAGAGATCTCTAAATATGTAGCTGGAGCCAGCAGCTGGTTAGCATAGCTTAGCATGAAGTGAAAACAGATGGAAACAGTTAGCCTCGGTCTGTTAAAAGTTAACAAAGTACACCCACCTGCAACTTATAAGCTCCCTAATTAACATATCATATCTTGTTTGTGTAAAACAACAACAACAAAAAAGCAGTGTAAAAGAGGCACGTTGCAGTTTTAAGGAGGGTTTTATTTGCCTGACGACATCATGACTTGGCACAGAAACTTACTTGAGTCTATGCAGGTTTCCTAGCAACCACATGATAATAAGACTCCAAAAAGTTACTGCACCCAGCTTAAAAATAGTGTGGAATAAGCTTGCTTCCCAAAATGTCAAACTATTTTAAGCAATTTCGCAATGCCATACTCCTGGTAGGTTCACTGAGGTAGGCTTACACAAGGAATTGCAGATTTGACATGTATAATTCCAAACCGTTGTGGATGAAGGGGCTTTCCACAGAGGTCAGGGGTCAACTTATGAGTCCTCCAATTCACCTTTTCCTCTCTGTTACCTCTAGCCCACTTTCTGCAGGCTGAGAAATCCATTATCACAGAGATCTAATATCACATTCTTACAGTAAGGATTTGTCAATTTTTTTGGGGGGGGGGCAGGATTGCTCAGTACACAGATACAGTTTACTTCAATGCCCATTTGGAAAGTTTACACAGAAATATCAATAAATATCTTTCTAACCTGCAAAAGAACTGGTAGAACAAATGGATAAAGACAGCTATAATTCATACACATTCTCATGTGTCATTTTTATGGTCATTCAGCTAAAAGAGCTGGGAAGCTTATCACTGAAGGAAAAAAAAATATTCATAACATAGTACTGAATCTCTGCCAAAGACTGGCAAATTTATAGACGTGAACAGAACAGTTAAGAAGTGAAGCAGAATCAACATATCTACCCTGCTCTGATGACTCTGACACTTGAACCCTGACCTCTGCTTCCATTACAGTGCTCATTTCACAGGTTGTCAACAACCAAGACTGATGAGCATCTAAAGCTAAGAAACAAAGGCCTTATTTATTGCATGGCAGGGTTGGTTCTGGCGTCAGTATCACAAGGAACTATTACTTGAGTTCATTAGAAAGAAAATACATGCATCTGTTAAATAAGATGTGATGTCTAACATGCAATGTTAATGTTAATCTATGTCAAAAGCTTGGGTGACACCCAAACTGAAAAGCTTTGTATAGCACCCACAAAAAAGGCTACTTCAAAAATGACTTCTGAAGCATATGGAATCAACCTGTGGCAATGAAATTCTCAAGATTTTACAAAACAAATTCTCAACTCCTATTTCCACTTTTCCCATTTTATTCACATACAAGGGAGCTGGTATTTGACTGTTTTAAGTCTCAGGATTTTCAATTTTTATTTGATATTACTTTTTTCCATTTTTGTTTCTCTTTACATCATTTCTTCCTCAAACCCCAAATCCCACACAGTCCACTATGATTGTGCAAGGGAAAGAGGAGGGCATGTATTTTCACAAAACACTGTGATTAGTAGCATGTTCTCATTTCTTCAGCGCTTGTGTCCTTAAGCTGCCTAATCAAGCTGTTACTCTTGACACGTTGCAGTCGCATTCTAGAAACGGTCGCATTATAGAAGGCGACACGTCGCGGTCGCATTCTAGAAGCGGATGCATTCTAGAAGGCGACAGGTCGCAGGCGCATTATAGAAAGCGACACGTCGCGGTGGCATTCTAGAAGTGGACGCATTCTAGAGGCGGTTACATTATAGAAGGCGACACATCGCCGTCACATTCTAGAGATGGACGCATTCTCAAAACGGATGCGGACGCATTCTAGAAACAGACGCATTATGGAAGGCGACATGCGCGGGCGCAATCTAGAAGCGGTCACATTCTAGAATGCGACACGTCACGGTCACATTGTAGAAGGTGACACGTCGCGGGCGCATTCTAGAAGGCGACACGTCACGGACGCATTGTAGAAGGCGACACGTCGCGTTCGCATTCTAGAGGCGGACGCATTCTAGAGAGCGGTCGCATTGTAGAAACAGACGCATTATAGAAGGCGACACATCGCATTCAAGAAGTGGTCGCATTGTAGAAGGCGACACGTCGCGGTTGCATTCCAGAAGCAGTCGCCTACTAGAAGCGGTCACCTTCTAGAAGGCGACACGTTGCGGTCGCGTTCTAGAAATGCTCGCATTGTAGAAGCGGTCACCTTCTGGAGGCGGCCGCATTCTAGAAGTGGTTGCCTTCTAGAAGGTGACAGAAGCCGCGACGTGCTGCCTTCTAGAATGCGACCACTTCCAGAAGGCGACCGCTTCTAGGATGCGACCGTGGCGTGTCGCCTTCTAGAATGCAACCACTTCTAGAATGTGACCGCGACGTGTCGCCTTCTACAGCCGGTTCTAGAAGGCGGCAAGTCGCGGTCGCATTCTAGAAGGTGACACGTCACGGACGCATTGTAGAAGGCGACACTACCTGCCTCATTTCCACAGTTCTTAAATGCACCTCACCCTATATTCTCCTGAGGAAAAAACAAACAAACACTAATCTCCTCTCCTCTGTCTCCTTAACAATACAGGCATTCCAAAACAGCAGGGTTGGCATCTACCGGACCCTTCTCTTTACCCCCCTTTCTCCTTACTTCCCCTACTCAAGTTATTTTGTGTTCCTCAGTTCTTCCGGTAGCGATTCTTTGGCTTCTCACCACAGCCAGTAGCCTCGCAGGAGGACAAGCCAGGCTGTTTGCCAGAGTTAATGCTGCTCAGAAGAGCGGGCAGCTCGTTGGTGATTGCCTTCTCAATCTTTTCCAGCAGACAGCCTCCCATATAGGAGCACTGACCTGCCAGGGGCTTGAAATTGGTGATTGGATTGATGCCAAAGAAGTCACGGTAAGCATCACGATTGGGCAGGTCAAACTTGCTGACATTGGTCTTCGCTAGGATCGATTTGAAAATGTAGAACTTGTCTGGATCATCCACAATCTCCTTGAAGACAAGCTCGGGATCACTGAAGAAGCTCATCTTCTCTTTAAATGTCTGGACATAGCGGTCCACCAGCAGGCCATGGATGCGCACACGGATGCCATGCTGACGGATGAAGGCAATCTTATTCTCCATGCGGTTTTCAATCACTTGGTTCAGATCTTCCAGAAGGGAGATTTCCTCTCGCTTGAAGAGATCGCGACTGGTGTCAGGTGCATAGTCATATGGCCAGAAGGAGCTGACATAGACACGAGGAGGTTCAGTCACATTGATGAGGGGAGCCAAGCTCCAAAAGAGTGCTCCATAGACTCTCATCAAGTCCTGAGTGGCCAGGTTGTCAGCCTTGTTTAGGATGATGCGGATCTGAGACTCGCGACCCTTCAGCTGACGGAAGAGCATCTCCAGCTCCAAGCCAACATCCAGTTTGGTGGGGTCAAACACCACAAAGATTAGGTCAGCACGATCAATGAACCACTGGCAAACATCATTGAAAGGGTATCCTGGTCAGAAGAAGAGAGATGAATAACGGTTACCACTAGATACTGAGTTGTACCCCACTGCTTTGTATTTGAAATTGCAGTATGTGAAAATTTGCACACTGAAGGTCAATGTTTCTGCTTCACCTCTCTCCTGCTGCTTGCGGTTCTCAATGATTCCCGGTGTGTCCACAAAGGTCACACGTTCCAGCAGCTTGTGGGGCATCTCAATACCAATCAGCTTTTCCAGGAAGTTTTGTCCAAACTTCTCCAGGGGTGAGAAAGAGCGAGAGCTGTCTGCTGCCATAACAATACCTTCAACAGAGCGGATCTTCTCCCCATGCATAATGACAGTGAACTCAGAGGTAGTAGGCTCAGCCCCTGAAAACAAATGAGGGGAGAAACAGAGAGACACCTTAGCAAGAACAGAACTAGCAAGGGAACGAGATTGAGATTTAGTAGAGGTCATAAAAAAAAGTAATGTGAGCTATCTCTGGAGTAGTTCTGTAAATTTATGATGGCGTTTTAGGTTTACTTCATTCTTACTGGATTACAGCACAGAAATTATACTATTTAACACTGTTTACAGTACTGGTAAATTAAAACAAATGTTTGCAATATACCTGTGTAGAGCTGATAGGGGCTGTCGCTCAAGCCCAGGAGGTAATTGATCATGGAGGATTTGCCAACACTCCAGGGTCCCAGAAAGAGCACCATGGGTTTGGAAGTAATCTCTCCATCTGTTGGGGAAGGACAAACAGACAATGGTTAAAATCTCAGGAGGATGATGATGAATGACTGTCCCAGTCTTTTAAAATCATTTTTTTGTATTATTAAATGATGCAGAGGATTACATTTGTTGTAGATAAAAACATGTGTTAGATCTTTGGATTGCTCTGCGGTGACCCTTTGTGCCAGAGGAAAGGGCAGTCTGTCTTGGTGTTGTTTTTGGGATGAACTAGTCTGAGAGACACCAAGAAACATGACAGAGTAGCACTGTCATTTTTAATCCAGAGTACAGAGAAAGACTTTTGAAGACATAGTAAGGAAATCAAACACACATTGAAGCTGTCAGGCTTGTTTAATTGCATAGAAAAAAACCCCAATGAGATGCTGCAGCCATATCTCAGTGGCACACGACAAAGCAGTGCTATTACTCTGACATAACACGCAGCTGAACAAACTGTGTGTCATCGCAAGCTGCCATGTGTGTTGTGGGCGGACATGGTGTTGGGGTGGGGGAGGGAGCATTTAAGATCTGATAAAGACCTTCTGATGCAAAACTGAATTAATCCAACTAAAGGTCAGAGTAAAAATAGATAAAGAAAAAAAAAAGAGGACAAAGAATGAGAAAAGAAAAAAGACAGAGTATTAAAAAGAAGAAGAAAAAAACGCTCCTGATGATTGTAGACAGTTTGACAAAAAGTCAGTCAATTCACTCCCAGCTGAACACTGACCACCCTTTCCCACCAGTGCCCCTTCCTCAAGTGTGTCCTAAAGCCAGAACTGCACATGCCTAATATTGCATTTCAACCCCAATTACTAATCCATTATTACTATACTAGCATGCTATCCAAACACTACCAAGCTGAAAGTCTGTTTTGCCTCTTTCTATTTTTTATTCACATTTCTTCCCTTTTCACTCTCTAAAATGGATAAATTCAAATGAGTGGAGATCTGGCTGAAATTTTGAATTCTGAATGAAATCAAGAAAGAGTACATTCCGTTTCATTCATGTAATGTATAAAACTGCTGCTCTCTGTGCTTCACAATGATCACTTTGACCACCCCCATCAGTGTTATATTGGGTGTAACACTGACCTGGGTGTTGAAATTTCTGACCCACCGAGAGCTGTGCAGTAGTTATTTCTGAGTCACTTAGTCAAGTGACTCAGAAATGTATGAGGACAAATGAGGGGGGTGTGAAAGGAAGGGGCTGAGCACTTCAGGCAGTGCCATGCACAAGTGAGCCCCGGACCACACCCACCTGTGGCTGAGTCCCCCAGGGTTCGTCCGGGGTAGGCTGTTAGATGAGGGGATGGGGAGAGGACAGGGAAGGGAGGTTGGGGTACAGAAAAGTGAAGGGAACAGGAGGTGAAGGAAAGTGAGGAGAGCTCAATGAGGGTGTGAGGTCTCTACAAGCAACAGGGAAGCGGTAGAACAACAATGTGCACAAATGGGTGGGGATGGTCAATGTGATTTAGTCCCATATTTGACCTAACGTGTCAAACATGTCTGCAAATGGATGGTGTGTCTAGAGAGTCAAGCAATGGGGTGAAGCCTCTTGTCTGTCTTGATACAAGTGGAATTTGACAAGTTTCCTTGCATACAAAGCCCGAAAATATCATGTATTTCATCACTGTTATGGTGAGGCCAGTGTTAAGCTTAGTGTGAAGAAAGAGCACATTATGCAGAATCCTTTAAAAAAATATATTTGGAAGAGGAGTATTCATGGAGTGATTCATGAAACATGATACTTCTCATTAACAATAGCCTACCATGTTTTTTTTGTTTTGTTTTGTTTTTTTTTAAAGTATTTTTGGGGGCTTTTAGGCCTTTAATCGACAGGACAGCTATAGAGAGACAGGAAATGGGGAGACAGAGAGAGAGGGAATAACATGCAGCAAAGGCCCACAGGTGGAATCGAGCCGGGGCCACTGCAGTGAGGACAATAGCCTCTAGCCACCGATCTAAACGATGCCCACAGCCTGCCATGTTTTAAAAGCTAATCCCTATGTAGACTGGGCTGTAAAATGAGGAGGATAAAGTTAGTTCTTTACAATTTTTTGTGTTGTGTTGTGCAAATGTTACAGATAACAGTGGATCTGAATAGGAGAAAGAAAAATGGCAGAAAAATAAAATCCGAAAAGGTGAAAAAGTAAGAGTAAGACACTATCATATCCAACGCTTACGATAGTGTGAAGGTGATATGTGTGTACAAACAAGTCAAGAAATCAGTCACCAAAGCAACAAAACCAAAGAACTGATGCAACAGAGCCAAGTGCAAACATGGCCGGAGCCTCTGTGGTACCTGAGATCTCATGCTGCCTCAGCTCGTTGTACTTGTAGGCCTGTTCCATCGGCTTGATGGACGTGTGGTAAATCTTCCGCAACCTCTGTATAGCCGCTGGAGGACAAAAATAAAGACAAGAAAGGATGAAGAAGATTATAAAGAGGCTGAGGTGGACAGTTTGATGGACCGAATGGAGACGAAGGAGGAAAAATGAAAAACTTTCTATGCACTGGTGGTACATTTATGACTTTTGAACAGCTGTGCACATGTGTTCCCCGTCTTTTTGCCCTTTGACCCTTTGTCACATCTTTCACATATTCATTTTTCACCATCACTTCCACCTGCTGAGATTATGTGTTCAAACATCAAAAAGATCTTTGCAAGTAAAAGGGAAATCAGGGAAAAGAAATAATAGGATATTCCTCTGTTTTTTGGAGCTGTTTTCCATGCATTGTTGCTGGTATTGAATCATCTTTGATCCTCACCTGCATAGTCTGCTGCTTTTTCTTCAGCTGCAAGTCTCAGCGTCTCATCAATGTGAGTTCTGTCTCTGAGGACGGAGGTGAAATCTTCTTCATCTGTAAAAACAACACGTAAAAAAATTTAGCCTAGTTCAAATCCTCAGTGCATATTTTTAATGGCTTGATGAAGGAGTAATGGAAGTGGACCCAGGTGGCCAGATCTGATACAAACCAAACCACAGTGACAGTTTCATTAAGAAGCTCCTACTGGGGCTGTTGATGCACCATCAACAATTTTCAGCTGAGGCCAGTGGTGCTGCTATTTCCAGGTACACATCAGTCAGTGCACCCTGCATCTCAATATCTATCGCTACTGCTGGGAAGTTAAATATCACATAGAAATAATTCATAATAACAGCAGGACAACAGTTCTACACATGGAAGATATTAGAGCTGCATCATGATTGAACTAAGGTAAGTTGCATATGCAGCCATTTATAGCCTACCTATATACCTCTTCTACCTTGGCTTTTCTGCTGTCATCACTTCCACCTCACTCTGTTTTGCTGTATCCTTTCTAAACAAAAAAAACCTTCAGAGTATTAACTGTACAACAGGATCATCATCCCCCACATTCATTTTCACTCCAGCCTGAGATTTTAATTTTTTTTAGCACTGAACATAACACTTCTTTCATCATGTGGCTGTAAAAAAAACTCACAGAACCCTCAGTTCTTATGACAGAATATGCAGACGTTCATGATTATTCTTAAAAGACACACACACAAAAAAAATATTGCTAAAAGTAGGACAAAGTCTTCCTTTGTGGTCTACTTTATGTGAAAACTGTATGACTTTCACAGTATACCTACATTTTTGCACCCAACACTGTACACGTGTGTGGTATTTCAGCAACTCTCCCCTCCTCTCCACTCACCACTGTGTTATGTCCACTTTTGAACATATCAGATTGCTTAGATCACAGCTGTTAGTAAAATCAGCTCTTAATTTAGAACGCAAATGCCGAAAATAAACAGACAAAGACATTTGTTCGACATCACCACGGGCTTAAAATGACAACAGCAAAGACAAGAGAGACAGACAGAGGGACTTCCCCCGTTTCAAACTAGGCTAGGCGGTGACCGCTCTCATCAGTAATATACCTACATGAGACAATGATGTTCAATCCTCTGTCTTTTCTCTTCTATATTTATCCACCTATCACAGACTTTTCAAGCTGTAAGGCCTGTCCTTGTGTGCCCAGGTCTCAGAACAGGCCTCCCTGTAACACCTCCCACATGGCTCTGCTGGGTTCAGACAAACCTGCTACGGCTATGAGCTATATATAGGAGCAGTTGGGAAGTCTTCCTTGTTCACACTTCCATACCCTGGGGAGTTTTGGGCCTCACTACCCAAGCTACCAGACAATCCCCTAATAGAGTTGTTAGGGAATTTTAAAGGTATTTACAGCATGTTGGTGGAATACTGAATCTGATATTGTAGAGTGATCTATTGCAGTCATTCAATTGTAAATCAGACTGGGGAAAACACGTGCCATGGTCTGAGTATTGTTATTGTTATAAAAACTACTTGATGTCCACAGAGGTCAATTAAATTCAATTTGTCATAGGAATCTGAAAATCAATCAATAAATCAATCCTTTATGAAAATCTGCCAAAAAAAACAACAACATTTTGACACTGCAGTCTTATGAAACTAATGGACCATGTTCAGATGAGAAGGATCTGAAAGAATTAAAAGCTGGCGCTGCAGCCCAAGGCACAACACTCTGATCTCAGCTGGTGACTGGCAAGGAACCTGCTGAGCCCAGGTTATTGTCTGGGCATTTGTGCAATACTCATCACAAATCAAATGCTGACTGGTACAAAGCAGAAGCACCTGCTGGGGAAAGGTAAAATATTTTTTTATCAGGTTTCTACTGCAGATGTCTTCAGCCAGAGAAGCAAAACTCTTTCCCCTCAGTCAGTTTGTTACACCATACTGAGCTGGAACAAGTCCAATAGGTGGGACAATTTCCAAACACATGAAGTAGCATAAGATCAAAACTAGTAGGTAGTGGCATTGTTAATTGTGGGAGTCAATCAACCACCCTCTGTGACATGCTAACAAATTACAATAAGCTCCAGTACTCGGGTAACCTGCCCTTGTAAATATTAGTTAATTCAATGAAAAGAAATGTACTTACTGATCATCAATCACTCATCATTCCGTCTCAGCCATCTTTCCTATCTGTATACTGATCATAATTGACTTTTTTTTGGTGCCATGACCTAATGCTGTAAGCTTCTGAGAACAGATTTATACCACAACAAAGTAGTGCTGGCTGGTGACGTTGTTTTGTACACTTAATAATAAACTGTATATCAACATGAAAAGACTCCACAGTGTCAGAGGGCAGCAGTGTCATGGCATCCAGCACCATAACCTGGAGTACAGCCACTGGCCATGTGGTTGATGACTTACAGTGTCATTAGCCAAGAGTCAGAATGGCATGTTGTGTTGGCCAAAATCAGCGGTGCATCAAATGACAAGTAAAGTCATCTGAAGGCCTGTTTGTTTACAAGTGTGATGCAAGCTAGTTTACATTGATTTGGGTCAGTAAAAGTGTGTCCCAGCAGAGGAGTTTTGAGTGGAGATTCTATATGAATCGAATGATTTGGCTGATTAGTGGATCACACCACAGAAAGCCGAAAGGAATATTCTTTACATTATATCGCTCGGGCTACACAGTAGCTCCTTTGCAGTGTCGTGGCAGTGAAACACACTGCTGGTCGAGGAGCAGCACAGCACTGATGATTCTCCCCGAGTCAAACTGCTAAAAATAAACCTGTGTAATGTTCCTCCCAGCACGGTGCAAGAGCAAAAGAAAGCAAAAGGTTAGCAGCCAGAATAAAAGAAGGGTATGAGTAATGCTGCAATGCCTAAAAAGGTCTACATGCATAGCTATATATGTTGCTACGCATTTGGATACACAGCTTGATACGCTGCATGTTTTCTTTGGATTCTCTAGAAGGCACCAATGAATGGTATAGGGAGACAAGAAGAGTCCTTCCAAAGCAGCAAGGGTAGTTATGTAAAAAAAAGTGGGTGTTTTGCATGTGACCTCACAAAAACACATGTAGCAATAGCTCAGTGTAATATGTAATGAAGCAGTGATGCAACATACAATATCAAAATAAACTTAAGAAATATTGACATTCATTAGGACAGCTAGATTTTGTTGACCTATAGTAATAACAGTAAGCAACATCCTTGTGCAGCACTGTCTGTGATACATGGCTGCCATTTGGCAAATCTGACTCTCAGGACAAGTTAGGGTAGGTGGGTAGGTGGTCTGCTGGGTGAAGATCTGACAGAGGAGCTTTACACAAAGAGGAGAAGGAAAAGTTTGAAAAGCCCTTCCATCAGAGGACACGGCGGATGATTCAACAAGGACGCTCAAGTGGCTTTTGAGGAACAAAGTTATCTCCTCAATGCACCGAGCCTGTCCCGGCAGTACCCACGGCTTACTGAAGCTTCTGTAACTTGACTCATCACTCAGGAGAGTCGTGTCTTTTAACACTAGCCTCTTGAGTGGGCCTTAACTGCCGTGAACTTGTTAACACCTTCCAATCCAGTCAATCCCTGATGTAGGCCCTGGGACAGAGCTCTGCAAAGATCAGAGAGGTAGTGTTGCCCATGGATGGCGGGCCTTGCATCAGCGCTCAAAATGAACCCAGCAGGCGCCAGGGGAGTTGAACCCTGGACATCTGCACCCAGGACCATGTGTCCTCACTGAGCCCGTTGCCACACAACCCTCCCTCAGTTTGGAGAAACATTCTGATGGCATCGGCACATCCAGTAGGAATGTTGGCGATTTAAGCCCACCAAGGCCTCAGTGTCTGGGTAAGTCATGCCTCAAGTATAGATTCTTATGCAGAGGGTATTCAAACATCAGGAATAAAGTCAATCAACAACTGCAAACACAAAACTAATGTGCAAATATGTTGCTGAAGTTTAAGTAGTCCTCTGTGTTTTACTTCTCCAAATATTTAAATTTCACTGATACAACCACAGTTTAGCAAATAACAGGAACAAATCTCATCGCCGAAAAAGCCACTACACTGGGCAAATAAGATATTCTACTCCAGAGCATATAACCAGGGGAATACCCCAGGTATTAGGTGGGTATAGTGTGTGCTGGTGTGTGTCTGCAGCCATGTGTATTTACACAGTATATATTAGGGGTGTGTGTGTGTAAAACCCCAGAATCATGTTCTGCTTGCAGCACAGTGAAGGTAAATTGAATTAAACTGAACATGATGAGGGCAGCAGGCCTGGGACCCCCACTCAGAGGATTTATCCTGAGCACAGGGGTATTGAGACAACCTTAACTGAAGGCCAAGGGGTTCCACAGGAAAGATCTGTGGAGAGGCTCAAGTTGAAACGGGCTCAAAGGAGATTTTTTTTTTCTTTTTACACAAACCACTCGTTTGTAAAATACCTACGATGTAATTTCCACTAACACAGAAGCCAGTTTCTTTTTCTCTCCATAAAGATGTGCATCTCTATAAAGAGGAAGCCAAATGAATTTTATATGAATTGTTAAATGAACCCCTAACCATAAAGATGCACGTGACTCTTTTTCCAGTAAGTGTAAGAAGTATGAGAGCAGTCAGCAAAACTTGTGCAGGGCGTGGAGAGAGGAGGCCACAGATGGCAACAGGTGGCACAGCTTGTGGAACTAGTGCTCCCTCAAAGTCAGGAATAGCCCCACAATGGGTCAGAAAATGGACAGAGGTGGGGGCAGCATGGCTGCCTCCTATTTTAAGGCTTTGACTGTTGGTCAGTCTGGAGACCTAGAGACATCTACAGCCCACAGAGCTGACAGGGTAGAATACAGCCTAACCATGTGCACAAGGATATAATACAATTCCTCATATATTTACACACAGCATCTGGTCCAGTAGAACTCCTTTTTATTGTCATTGAACAGTGAAGCACAAGGAAATTTAGTCACAAGTAAATCTCAGGTTTTGTTTGCCTGCGCTGAAGGTGTGTATGTCAGACAGAAAGATAGACTACTTGATCCAAACCCTCGTGCAATTTCACTACTGGGCCTTACAGACCATATCATGTGAGGCTATCATCTAGATTCTCAGTCCTCTAGAGGTCAGGACATGAGGTGGTGTAACAGGCTCAACGGGAGCCACAAGGGCAAAGGTACTTTACGCTGAGGTGTTGATCTGATGCCTCTATCCCTGCTCTCCTGTTTGAAAGCCAGGAAAGGACGTCAGGTGCCCTTGGGGCTTGTCTTAAGGAAGGAGGGGTATTTTGTAGGGCAGTTAAGTGCGACTGATGTGTCCCCTCTACTACTGCCATGAGAGGGATGTCCCAGACATGCCTCATGCCTTCAGAGGGCATCATGTGGAGACGGCGCTCCTTTAACTTTCTATTTCTCCCCAGTGCAAAGTGAGGAGGCCAAAGATGTTTTTCCTGTATTGAGGATGGATAGTGTTACCACTCAAGTATCAACAGACTAGTGAAGAACTAATCTTGGCCTGAAAGCTCTATATCATTAAAGTCATAATCTATTTGGAGTTGACTAAACATTTTAACACACAGCACTGTTATGCCATAATTACACATGCACCAATGGTATTTTTTATTCTGTATTAGCAGCTGTCTTGAGCTCCTTTCAGACTCAAACTCTCTATATTACATTGGACACTGAAGACAGCTCTTTCGAGCAGTCAGAGCCATTCACACAAGACTTGGCTAGTGTAGGGTTTCTAGCAACCTTATAATAACCCTATAGTTACTATAGTAACCTATGTTTACCAATATACGACAGCTCTATGTGGTATCAGACTCTGGAAGTGAGCAGCATCATGGAGCCAGGTTGGTCATGTAGCGTATCTATTCACACTTCACTTGAGTTGGTGTAAAACTGGAAGCTATTTAGCACCTGCAGGTAAATGACTGTAGAGGAAATGACAGTGTCTCAGGTGCATTCACATTGCTACACCTGAGTCTATGGTTCCTATTCATACAGTGATGTATGCAGGGCATTATTGCATCAGAATATTACTTCTGTCTTGCCTCTAATGTCCAAAGTCATGGTGCCCTTACTTGCTCCAAAAGTAAACTGTTTTAAAAAATCAATAAATGTAATGCATTAACTGTAGAAAATCAACTTGCTTTAACTTTCAATTTGTTTGGAACAGAGACATGTGTCAGAGGTGAGTGTAAGATTTCACAACATTAAGACTGTCATGTCATTGTGCTGGCTATGCAGTTGCTTTTTCTTTGCCCAAAATGTACATGAAACATTGTAAATTGCAGCATTATGATGTTTTGTACTAGAATCTGCCTGGCCCAGGGCTGTTAGACAAGCTATTATGAAATGATATCACATCGATTTCACATTTCTTTAGAAGAAGATTTCCCATTTTGCTCCACTTTGCAGAATTAGTTTCTCCAGTGGAGTTCCTGACAGAGATCGGACCAATCAATAACACAAATAATTACATACTGAGGCAAGGAGTTCATGATTCTCATAATTATCTACAACGTGCAGGTATTGGAGCCAAAATGCCGGTATGCTCCACAGGGGAAAAAATCAATATCTATTATTCACATGCAGTAGATTAAAAGACAGAGGCCACTAAAAGACACCTGCATGGGCCTGCAGAGGAGGTCTAGAAAGGCAGCAATCACAGCCCCTCCTGCCTGGAGAATGCATGTCCCTATAAGGCCAACTGCTGGGAATAAATTGCGATTGTGACAGTGCAGAGTGACAGCAGCTGTGCAGTGCATCCAAAGGGAAGCATAGAGCTGGGAGGGGTGAAGAGTTGTGAGGGAGGGGAGGGAAAGGGAGGGGGTCGAATGGAGGGAGGAACTGTAGTGGACAGTGTTGGGTTTCAGGAGGCCTTCCAATCTTAGACACCTGACAGTAGCCTGGAATATGGAGGCCTGGCCCCGGACTGTGGAGCCGAACGCCACCCCAAGGACGGACAAGGGTGACATACAAGGGTAACGACAAGCGGCAATCCATTTAAAACCACAGACCAGTCCACATTTTTAGAGTGTGTAGTCTGGGAGAAGTTGTTGTCACCCCAACAGTCAACTCCGCGGGTGCCATGTAATCACACTCATCGAGAGAATCACATTGTCACTCTGCTTCATCATACAATGGATACAATTATCATCACAGGATATATAAGAATTTGGGGGTGTGGATTATTTTCTTCCAAACTGAACTGTAGTGGATACAATTCCATTTAATCCAAATCAGTGGATCCCGATGCTGAAGATGACATACTCGGTGTCCATTTAAGCTTCAGCATGATTTTTCTCCTCTCCTTGGTTAGACTAAGACTTTCCATCAGCTGGTGCCACGCGTTAGGACAGCTGACATGCTGTCACAGGAGAGGCTGAACTCTAGCTTGAATAATCCTCGACTGCTCTCCTTTAGGAAGCTCACCAAAATGGGGGTAAGACGTGCTCATACATCAAAAGTGTTAGACATTTCAGTGGGGTTTCTTTTTGTGGATTTTAATAATTAAAAGGATGAAAAAGAGTCACTTAAATCCATCATTTTGTATTGGATGACAACAGTCTAATCATAACCTAGGACAGATTTCCTGTCCTGCTCGGTGACAAAGAAAGACCCTGGTAATGTTTCCATCTATGTCTATGTCTGGCTACTGTCCCTGTCTACCATGCTTCCAGAAGTCAGTGCCATTCTTGAACAAAATGCCCCCAGAATAAACATGATAACCCTATAATAATAACATAATTATATTTAAACAGCGTGAAAACTGAATGAAACATCTTATCTGTGCTGTCACTGTGTGATCAAACCATCAAAGCAGTCAACCAAACTCTCACCATGTGACTCTCAGCAGAATACAAATCTTGTGCCCACATTACACCACCTTGTGTAAAACAGGAGCAACCTACTTGTATTTGACTAAAATGCTTCTTACCTGCTGTGGCCTGCAAAAGCAGCAGGGAGAGGAAACAGCAGAATGAGACTGCACCCTTCATGATGGCTGCCAGGAGAACTCTGATAGTCACACAGACTATATATACCAAGGCAGAAAGGTTAAAGGGCATGCAGACAGAAGAGGCGGGGCACAGATAGAACCAGCTGGTAAAGGGGCTGAGATGTGTGTGTTTGAGGTGTTGCAGGAGTCATAGCATGCCACAGGGACTCTACATGTATGAGCAGCTGACTCTGCTATTCAGAGAGGTCACAGCTTGAGCCTCAGCATCGCTGCACAAAGACCACTTTTTTTCTTTCAGTTTAGAATCACCCAACTTCTCCTTGTTGGTCATTTTAAGTTTCAGTAAAAATAACACAGGAAATAACACAAGATTAGCAGCCTAAATGCAAATTTAGCTTATAGCTTTTAAACTATAGCTGTACATTTTGGGAAATGTGCTTACTGCCTTTTTTTGACAGGAGTCAGATGAAAACATCGATGCACACCTCCCACACTGTTCCAGTGTAAGCTAAGCCAAACAGCCACTAGCTGCAGCGTTACATATATTTGAAGGACAACTATGAATGCCTCACTGAATTCTCTGGAGAAAACACATTTTCCAAAATGTTCAAATAACATTCAGTTTAAAAAAAAAAAAAGGAAAGAAAATGAGCTCAGTAGGCTAACAATGGTGTCATGGTGGCCTACGAATGATGATGATAAAAACGTGTTTTACAACCTTCTCTCCACAAACTATTGGCGTTATATGCTACATGTAAATGACGGAAATAAAGGCAGTTTCCATACAAAATGCTCCATTGGCTGCCATGTCAAAAGACTGTGCTCTTGAGGGCCCTCTGGTGGCCATGGTGGCCCTAAGCAGGCTCTTAGTTTGCCAGCACTGACTGCTGGTGTGAGAGTGAAGGATGAGAGCAGAGGAGAGGGTATGTCTGCAACATAAAGACCCCTGAGTCAACCTAGAATCCCTAACACAGCAAAACGCTAGGCGGATTACTTCTTTATCACACCCAGGCAGACACACTGTGGTGAACATAATCTCACAATTCCTTGGGAATCCACATCATAACTATAAATTAATCCCCGAATATGGCAGGAGTTTCTTACTCAAGCATGTCCATCCCGAATGACTTGGAAAGCGTGTCCAAACAATGCACCATGTTCATTTTGACATGTAAAACTGCTTTAATCCTGAGGAACTTCACTGGTGGTGGGATCTACTTGAGAGGCATTATGGTTTGTTTATGAGAAAATCTGTACTCTTGATGAGCTTTTGTGAACATTAATTCTTTGTTAATTACAGATGACAAACACTGGTATCTGTCAGTCTTTTGCCTTTAAATTGTTTACTGCAGCTTTGATGCTGTCATCACTAACCAAGGAAAAAGCAACATATAAATGACAGGCTGAGAGTTTCTCAAGCCTGGTGCCCGACATCTAGAAACTGTTTTCAAATCCAAACTAAAAGAGGCGCCATGGACATCAAAACTAGTGGTATTCTGAGGGTGTGAGGGTGTTAACAAGAGGCTTGCAGTAGATGAATGTGTATCAAGGCATGACAAGCAAGAGATGCCACCTACTGTCCCTGGTGTACATTTTGACTGTCACAGAGGGGGTGGTCTATCTTAATTTAGCAATGAGCTGCAGGGCTGGAGAGAGAGGGGGTCTTCGAAATCTCATCCACCAATCAGAGGTAGACACTTGTGCATCACAGGACAGCTGGAGTGACAGCCAACCAGAACTGGGAGGGGAAAGTAAGTCAGTTGGTTATGTCATTATTAGCACAACTCTCCTCAGATGTTTAAATTGTCAACACTCACCTCATTTTAAAGAGACACCAACAGAAAAGAAAGAGACATATATAGGACCCCATGTGTAAAAAACAAAGTACAAACTTTATTATTCTGTCTTTACAAAGGCACAAGCCTCTTTATCCCCAAAACATTTCTCTTTAAAAAAAAAAAACAACAAAAGAAAAAAATAGCTTCTTGATGACCAGATGCACCAACAGGTCTAACATAAAAAGGTACAGAGGACACACAAAAAGAGCTGGAGGAGGGAGCTGCAAAATGTGAGGGGAGACAAGAGATACTGACAATAGATAAACAAAGACAGCACAAAAGATTGCAAATGAACAAAAAAGCGATGTGAGGGGCAAACAGGTCTAGTTGTGGGACGACTGGACATGGAAAGAAAGGGGGATACACAGCTGTGCGGTTTTAACTCATAATAATCAGCTTCAGCTGAGGAGAAGCCCCTTTTTACAAAACAAAGAGGCCGACTCCAGTATAGTACAGTAAGTGCTTTGTAATCTTGACGCCATTTAATGATCCCAAGCCCACCCCGCTTATCTGACAGTTTGATATGTCCACGTAACGTTTCCTAAGACACAGAAAAGAGTGCAAAACACAGATGGAATTAAAAAAACAGCTCTGGGATTCAGCAGAAGACTCTACCCTCAAATGCAGATACAAGGGCTCTACAAAAAGCAGAGCATGCAAACAACATTTTCAATATCCAGGAATCCCCTTCCTTTAATGATAAGTAGTGGGAAAATGTCCCATGATTATATCTGACTCGTTTCCTGGAGCCGACATCAGTATTTTCTTAAAGGGTAATTTCATGACATGAATCGGGATAGATGAAGTCTATCTGCCCAGCAATTCAACGCTCCATCTCTAGGTGGTGCAGGGGATTTCACTAAATGCAATTTAAAATAGCAGTGATGTGTCAAAAGCCCTAAATGTCACTAATCTCTACATACACCAGGTTTAACATTTGAAAAGTCGCCTGATGGTAAAAATGGAGTAAAATTTTATGGAATGTCAACATTTAATGGTGGAATCATTATCCACACATCTGATGATAATAGTGCACACGATGGAGCCAAAACAGCTGCAAATCTACATGCAAATCCTACCAGAGGTTAGTATTCAGATACATTTTGAATACTTAGGGGAAAAATGATCTGAAGCACTTGTATGTAATTAGTATATCAGCAACCTGTTCATCTTTGAGGCAAACATAATAAAAGAAACACAAGAAACAGACAAAATAACTGGGAATATATATTCTAACACACCCTGGGGGTTAACAACCTGTGTGGAAAGGCAAAGTGAAAACCAGAGAGATTCCAGTAGTCACCTAAAGGCCCAGATCAAGTGTCCAGGTATGTCTCTCAGACCCCAGGGCTGTGTTAAGGCTGGCTTCACAGTGCCTCCCTGCACCCACAGGCTATTAGTAAGGCAAGTTGTTGCCTTTCGCAGCCGCGTCTTATGTTAATCTGTCCGTCAAACAACAGTTCCAGGCAAAAGAAACGCATTTAAAAATAATATCAAATCTGACACATGTAAATAGTGTGGTATGCTAGACAAAAAGCACTCAAAGGGACAAATAGTCTATGTAAGGAAATGCATAGAGCATGTGTGGTCGACCCAGTTACCTCCATGGCACATTCAAACAACCTCACTGGGTATTTTCATCATATTTGAAACATACTCTGCTTTGAAAGATGTCCCAAAATTTGGGCAAGAAACAACACCGTTATGGGCTGTATAAAACCAGCCCTTAAGATTTAGCAAACAAGTGATTGTATGTCAGTCATATTTGTATGTGTGAGTTGTGTGTTTGTGTGTGTGAGTGTGTGTGTACGCACACGCACACCCCCACACACACATACCCCCCCCCACACACACACGTGTGCCTTAATTTCAAGGCAAAAGTGGCGTTGTTGCAGACTGCCAGAGTCTGAAGAACCACTAACGCCATGCTGATTCAAAAGGCTAAAGGGGACACACACGTGCATACTTGCTCACATGCACGTGCGCACACACACGCACACAAACGCACACACACACAGCAGTGGAAATCACTAGGGAGTGCCCACAGATTAGCTTATTTAACAAGCCAGGTGCTTTTATGTTCAAGAAGGGAAAGTCTTAAGAAATGTCAAAGCACTGATTTTCTTTCTTGTTTTTTTTTGTCTTTTTTTTTTTTATGTCAGGCTATGAGTTAAAAGAAAAACATGCTAAATACATATATGGGATTACTGGGAACCCAGCCCAGTAAAAATGGTAACAAACAAATACAGTTGTGAACCAGTAAGTGCACTCTCTCCTCCCAAGCATCATAAATGTGCTGCTTTTTTTGTGTGTGTTTTTTTTTCCAGTACAACTGCTTTAAACGTGCTGGCTGTGGGAGCCTTCGAGAAACAGAACGTGAAAAGGTAGACTTGACAAGAGAAAAATGACACAATCGTTCATCCAGAAGCCTAAAGACAGTTCTGTAAGCTCACAGTGTCTCAGATGAGTCAGGATGAGAAGGTTTAAAAGGATGTACATCTTAGCAGAAACACTCTGGTCTTGGGTGGTGGTGACGCTACACTGCTGGGCTCTTCATTGACTTTGTCTCCCTGTTTTGCAGATAAGTCACATGGCTTCAGGGCCGAATAAAGAGACGAACAATGCTGGTGGATGATGGAGATGTTTAGCAGACATTCAAAATCCTAGTATCCTGTATGACAGAGCGTTGAGAAATCAGTCGGTGAAGTTGTTGCTCTTATAACCTTCCTATGGATTAATGAATGAGTTTGTGTTTAAGTGAGATAGCAGGGGGCTAGAGATAAGAGGAGAAAAGACGCAGAAGAAACAGCATGTGTGAGTGTCTAAGTGTTAACCTATCTGGGCTGCCTATCACGGTACAACATGTAAGAGTGCGTATTAAAATCAAACCAAAAAAAAGGGTGAGTGCTTCAATCTTTTTGCCAGCCCTATTAATGTCCACTGAACAAGAGTGCTGTGGGTTTGAAGCCTCCCGTAGCCCTGGTCTGCTTCGGCCTTTTCTGTGTTTGGGTGTAAGTGTGTGAGATGTCAGGGGTGACCTCAGGGCAGTGAACAGTCTTCAGGCCCGTCGCTGTTTGAGGCGGTGTCGGAACCTGCAGCGTCAGAGAGCACGCGACCTGAAGAGACGATGACCGCTCTTCGCTGCTCTTCCTCACCGGCACAGCCCTTCCCTTGGGTGCCTTCAATGTGCTGGATTGCCTGGAGACAGAAGGAGGAGAGGATAAGAGATGCGAGTGATGACAGCCCCCTCTAGTGTTCAGATCTATAAACCTTTTCAACAAGAAACGGCTCACGAGTTTTTTTTTCCTTCTTCTTTCTGTTTGTGTCTTACTTGTACAATGGTGTCCAGGTTCTGTCGAGACGTGGACACTGTGTTGATAACTGATGCCGGGCCCATGGTTACCACGGTGACATGATGAGATTGAGCACTTTGGACAGGTGCAGGGACGATGACTGTAGCATGGTGTGTAGGGGCAGGAGGGGTAGCCGGAGCCAACACCTGAAAGAAATGAATACTTCTTATCTATCCATTCCATCCATGTCACCACATCACTATGGTAACAAGTGATCTAAATGGACACATAAATCTGCTGCACACAAGCTACTATAAATATATAATCCATACAAATAGAAACAAGGTAAAACAGCACATATACACTTTCGCAGTGGGCACTACTACACAAATAACTGGAAGCACAGCTGGACAGTATATAAAACATTAACCAGGCCAGATGTTAAGAGTCTCTCATCAACCTTAATTTCCCCACCCTTCTGTTTGGAAAAAGCTTCTTGCTGTGTATTGAGTCACCTCTAAAAAACCCAAGGTTGTTGGGCAAGTGGTTCTTTTTACCTGAAATGGTACAAGTAAGGGTTGTTTGTGTTTCTCATGGGAGTGTCACTACAGGAACAGACCTGGAGCTTCAGCCAGACTGAGCTCAACCAAAATGGAGTACCCAACCCCATTGTGGTACACCGAGGTAGAAAACAGGAACTTTAACCGTTGAATACACCGAGCACCCAAAAAACAAAAGGGCCACCCAAAGCTGTCCAACTACCTATGAAAATTATGAAATCTTATATTATATCACTGCTTTAAATCAAGGACCATTTACACACTTTTTTTTTTTATCCAGGGCTTTCTACCAGCTCTAATGTTAGTGATACCCTAACATACTGTATACCATCCTGTGGCTGTGACATGCAATTGGAAGCTTAGTTTAGTAAACGTTGAAATCTAATATTAAGGCAGATTGTGTGAAACAGGCATTGGGTGTCATGGAAACATGATGATAGTATAAAATATATGTGAATTGCCAGTAATTTCTTGTTTTCTGGAGTGAATCCATCAGATTTCACTGATATCAAGTTGGGGTCATATCACTCAGCTCTGGTTGGGAGAGTCACAAAGTGTCACATGGCTACATGTGCACCAGCTGTGGGTGGACAGACGGCCCACACCGATTGATTTGGCATCATGTTCAGCTGGGGTTAGCCTGCAGAAATAGGATCCTGCTGCTGTCAGGGCAGGAGACAGGAACGGCAGAAATATGTGTGAGCTGGTCATTTAACACACTGTAAATGTGTCTTAGGTGTTGACAGCTCTAATTCAGGACGTGAAGGGAACAGCCATGTACAACTATGTCAGTGTGAAATCTGTAGTACATTGTACAGTTGGTTTTGAGGATAATATCGCCTACAATAAACACTGGTTTTCAAAATATACTGGGTAAAAAAAACTGTTCAAACATATTTACTGTAGTTCTTTGGTTTGTCGTTCCATAGTCAGATCCAAATCTTACGTCAGAGAAAACTTCACATTTAAACTTAACGTCCTAGATCCAAGATCAATTTCTCTTGAAGTATAAAATGTGTACACTGGAATTGGGGAAGTTCACCAATTACAGAAAAGTGAAATTCATCAACACAAGCATGATTCTCAAAAGGATTCCTGTGTTTATGTGTGAGGCAGACTCGTATGCAAATGTGTCAGACCTGTGGGCTGTGAGCTGGAGTGAGGTCCCTCTCCAGCTGCTTGTGCTGCTGCAGACGAACAAGGCTCTGTGTTTGGGCCTGCTGCTCCTGGACCTGCTGGGCGATCGCCTTCAGTTTCTCTGGGTACAACTGTGCATCCAGGGAGCGCATCTGACAAACGAGAGCAGGAGGTAAAGTGTTAATTGCATGTCAAAAATAACAGTGAGTCACCGGGTTTTGTTGGGACGTAAGCCTCTTGTGTTGCGTGCTGATCCTCACCTGGTCTTCCAGCATCATTCTGACTGACCGCTCTTTCTCCAGCTGCTGCCTCAGCTCAATCATCTCCCTCCGCAAATCCTCCGTTTTCTCCTCCTCCAGGATGTCTGGCGAACCAATCCCTTCATCCTTCTCCTCTGCACGCCTCCTCTTCGGGGAGGAGCCACTTAACTCCTAGAGAGAGCAAATAGAAATTGGAAATAGGTTTCAGATCAATACTAAAACTGATGACAGAGAAAGACAGAAGAAGCCTAGTAACAGCTTAGTAAAGAGCTTAAAGTTTAGCGCGGTGATGCTGTGATGCTTTACTTGTATGATTCGCTTGAGCTGACTGTTCTGCTGCAATAGCCGCGTCTTCTCCTGCTCCAAAGTGAAAATGTACTCTGCCGTCTGTTGCAGGATGGCAGCCTTGGGGGGAAAAGAGGAGAAGGATAACATTACATGCCTGTTACAGCCACAACTAACTCATCATCCTATTCAAATCTCTGTTCGTGACCCACCTTGCTGAGCTTTTCTCCATCGCTGTGTGGGATGAGTGTTTTAAGTGACTGGAATCCAGCATTGATGCTCTGCATACGCCGACGCTCGTTGCTGTTGGCAATCTCTCTGCGGATTCGCCTCTCCTGGTCCCGGGCTGTTTCTGGTGTCAGAGGAATGTTGGCCAGACTAGGGGGAAGAAGGGAGAATGAGGAGGGGCAATACAGTTTTAAAACAGAAGACACACGTTTTAAAATAGATGGTGAATTTTGCTCTGATCCAAATTTATAAAGAGTAATATTGATAATGATGGTGATATTGATATATGAATGAAAAAAAGGAAAAATGGATCACATATTGTTTATAAAAAGAGAAATACATCCTCAAGTACTATTAAACCAAATCCATTTGTTGTTGAGGCTTGGTCAATTGCATGTCGGTCAACCCAAATTCCCTGAATCTGCCTCCTCTTACTGCTGCTTCAGTTGGTAGTTGGTCATTTCTCAGAATGACAGACAACTCCCAGTGGAAGGGTGAAGTTTTACTTTCCACCAAAGCTGAGTTTATAGAAAGAAATATAACTGGCTAAGTTAGCATACAAATTGTAAGCACTGGCCTGCCTGTCAACATAATCCTCGCTTACTGAAAATGCACCGTCTGCAAGGCTACTGTCACTGGAGTTCTTAGTAATTCTGTCCTCCAGTTGGAAGTATTTTGTACACAAGAAATAGTCCCAGTGAAGACAATTAATAACCGAGGCAGATCAGTTTCAGTTTCTAACTGAGTTTCTACTGATTTCGGTCATACTGGGGTGGAGCAGATGCACAACTCATAATCTGAAAATTTTAAAATGACAGTATCTGTGCACTGCACATTTGTCCTTTAAACTTACTAAGAAGTACCCTTCTGGGTGCACATCCAAACTGTTGCATCCCGCAAGCATTGCGGGAGAATTAGAGAAACAATTGTTTTAACCCCAGCACAGTAGTTTAAGCCCAAATTGTAGATGCAGACTGCAGCTTTCGAACCGGACTGATCAGATCACTCAGCCTTTTAAAAATGACCCTGAGAGAAATCATGTGTCACACTGTGATATAATTGTGTATGCTGTTCAACCCCTGATCCTCTGATTTTAAAAGGGTTCTAGAGAGTGAACAAGTTTCCTCCTCCTAAAAGCGACAGTTGTTAAGTTCACACTTCTCAAGATGCCTTTAATGCAACACCCATGCTAAAAAGATTCCTGGTGGTAGCCTCGCTGTTAACTCCTGCTGACTGTTTCTGAGACATAATTAGAGCAGTACAACATCTGCTAGTATTTCCACCCCAAAACTGTGAGGAAGAGCCACTACATACCATTCGCTGTAATTTAGCAGAGGGGGAAATTTTAGGCAAACTTCCACTAACATCCTCTGTATCAGGCTCAGTATCTCTGGGACCCTCTCTAGCCAAGCTCTTATCTGTACTGACTCAGCTGCCTCAGTGCAAACACTGGGAACAATTGTGCCGACACAGATGAGAAAAGGAGTGTGTGTGTGTGTGTTTGGACACATACAGTCACACCAACACTGCGACGGCACATCCAGCAAACACATCCACTGCCAAAACATGACCAACTGGGGCTGGACTTCACCATATCACACAAACACAAGCCACCACAGAGAAACAGCCTGGGTCCCACAGAGTTGGTTAAAGCCTAAAACAAGAGTTTATGAACCAGGCAAGTAAGCCGAGCTGAACCTATTAGTTGATTTATTTATCAATGGACCAAATCAGAAAATTATTAACATATTGATAATGATCATAATGTCAGTCAAGCCAAAATGCTTAATGCTTGGATGTGAGAGGCTGCTTCTTCTTGCCTACAATTTAACACTGCAGGATGGTCTGACAAAATCATAAATCTGTGTATTAATCATTAATAGAAATATTCATTAATAATGGGCCTAAGAGAAGAATGCCAGCAATTTGACTGTATTCTTATTAATTCATTAAACATTACAATATTAATACACCTGAAAATAAAGTGATTCATATTTTTAATTCTAAAACAAGACTGGATGAATTATTCAGTATGTTATGGGAAAGAGTCAGTGTGGGTTATATTACAGGTAGATTATAAAATGATGTCGTTGTGTACCAATTCACCGCAGGCTCACTTTGAGAATTAAAAAAAATCAAAAGGGCCTACATTTCCCAGATTGCCCGCGTCACTACGGACAGCAGCGACAGCAGCAGATCCCTCCGCCTCCCTCTTCAAACAGGGCTGCGGGCAGCGGACGTATGGACGGGCCTTCCGCGACATACACACCCCCTTATTATTAACACCACTTTTAATCTCCCTGCCTCCCTCCCCGGGAACACAGAATACGCTTTTACCGGACACACTAGCGGGGTTGTAATTAAAATAGCCCAAACGAGCTCCCTTCGTCACTCCCCGCGGTACCCGACACCTCCGCCGTGCTCCAAAGCAGTCAGACTTTTCGTGTCCTCCGCCATTACAACAATGCGGCAGGCAGCATGGCAGAGGTGCGGGATGAAAAGACGCAGTGGAGGCGGCTCAAGAGCGCGAACTACGAGCACGGAAACACCACTAAAACTATCACCGTGTCGAGTGGGGGGCGATTTTGGCAATAGCTGTATATTTTTGTGTCGAGAATAAACCAAAACAAGGCGCCATTCACAGGAAACAAACGCCAGACCCCCTCATCACTTTTAGCACAAGCCCCAAGCATGGCCGCACTACCCACAATAACTTCAGATCGCTCAGAGCGTAATCACCAACCCTTTTGATGTGTGCGGTAAAATCAAACCCTTTCATACTGTTACACACCAGTTAGCAAAAACTCTCTCTTTCTTATGCTAATCTCAGCATCTGTAAGTGACTCGGGGGATAATTTGAGGATAAATAGAGCGGGGATGCGCTCCGGAGCGGAGTAGCAGCGTGGTTTGCACGGAACCACGTGGTTTATGTTTGTTAGCCACAAAATACATCGATTTCGCAGCCAAATGTGCGAAATAACCTCGGGGGGAGGATGCTGTGGTCCGAACCAGAGCCCCCGACTTGAACAGCGGCAAAACAAATCCAGGGTTTGGTGATAATAAATGCCCGCAGCTGCCCGTGAGTAGGTCGTGTACACAATAACAGATCGGATCAAGCATGTTGCCTCAGCGACGTCGCTAAGTGCGTGCACTCCAAACATATGATTTCTAATAAAATACACACCGCATGCTGGGTCAAGTATACACACCTACAAAGACCTCCAATCACTTCTTTCTCCGTTTTCCTGAAATGTTGCAAGGACGGCACCTTCTGAGCTGGTACCATGAAATACTCCATGCTCGCCTCTCGCCAGTTTGGTCCCCCCCCCCTCTCTTAAAAAAAAAAAAAAAACAGCAAACAGTCTTCGTGGAATAAAAGAATAATGATGGGGCTAGAGAGCCAGAAATCCGTGATCTGACGCAGGTGAGCTCCTCAGAGAAGACAGGAATCCCTAGTCTGTGTAATGTAGTAGTTTCAGGCTGCTGAGAGTTGTAATGTTACTCGACTTCCAGCTGATGGGGTTCCCTCGTTGTGTGTGGTGCTCTACCTCTCTCTCTCTTTCTCTCTCCCTCCCCTTTGCTTTCTCCCTCTGCATGACCGTGTGTGTGTGCGTGTGTGCGCGCAGCTGATCGGATGGCTTTCAAGGCGGGAAACAGCTGGTAGGAGTCACACACTGCACTACCGAAAGCCTCCTTCCGCAGAGACAGGGGACTGCATGTAAACAAAGGACTATTTACACCGACGAGAAAGCGCACATGTGGACTTCTATATAAATAACACTGACACCGACTTTATGATTAAACCTGCACTATACTGTTGAGTTAAAGGAATCTGCCGATCCTCCAGTCAGATATTAACAATGAATATCTAAAATATATATGTTTTTCTATTCATTTCCTCCTATAAACTGACTACTTCTCATAAAGAGCGCCTATGATTAAAACGATAAGTATTTAAAGAATTCATTGAGAAATAAGGTAAACGCTTTTTTTTTTTTTTTTTTTTTTTTTTTTTTTGTGTGTATAA
>OMNW01016098.1:0-12708 GCA_900303245.1 Selene dorsalis
TAATTATAAGGCTACAAAAACAAGCAAATGTTATTTTATTTTATAACGATTATACACTTACTACACTTACACATATTCATGGGTGGCAATTCAGATTTTGCCAATAAACCTTGCCAAATATTACACACTGGACCTTTAAGAGCTCAAATGAAGCAGCTTAGAAACTGCTCAAGCAGCTGATCGTGGGCTTTGAGAGGTTTTGTACATTCACAAGAACTTGCAGAAGATAGAAATAGACCTGGCTTCTGATTGAGACTGGCTTTCATTTGTTTGAACCTGTAGCCAGACTGGGCCAGTATAGGAGATTGGCATCTATTTGAGACTCAGCTTTTATTTGAGAATTTACGGTACACACATATACATGTTTACATGACTCCTGATTGTAAAAATGAAACTCTGAGAACTAAGACTTTAACAATGCCTATGTGAAAGCACCCTAAATATTCTTTTCCCATTTTTCCCTCTTGCTTGTTGCTTATTTTCTGACTGTGACTGACAGCGTGTGCATGGGGGGTGGGGCGGTGGAGGTGGGCTGACTGAGCTGACTGCTCAGAGTGGGAATGAGAGCGCCAAGTGGAGGTAGAGTTCTCAACGGGCCAGGCTTTTTTTTTTTGGCCAGGTTCAGGCCGAGGAATAATAAGAAGGTTGACGTGTTCTTAAAAAAGAGAGAGACTATTGCACACGCACACATTATAATGGATGTGAATGCTCAAACGATATATTGTGCAGCCCTAACTTGACCCTCTCTGTGCCCAAAAATACTGCCAGCATTTTGAGCCCCTCCTGCTTTTTCCCTGGGCTCAACTGAGGACAATCCTCCAGCAACTCCCTGTGGCACTCTATGCTGAACTCCTCTATGTAGAAGTTGGTCACATGGTCCCTCATCTTGCCCAAAATGGTGGTCACCCTGCCTCCTGGCGACCTGAGGCAGGTCATCTGTGTAGAATGACCGATGGTCAGCTTTCTCCTTTTATATTTACTTTATATGTCTGCCCAACATGCCGGCAAGCATCAGCGTTCGGTAACCGAGGCAACAATGTTTTCTAATGGCTGCTGAAACATCCTGTCTACTGCTGTATAGCATCACTGTAGTAAAATTAGTTCCACCCTATATAAACCATATGACATCTCCCCCTTTTAGGTCATTATCAATAACAGAAAGTGCAATTTAAACTATAGTAAACACATAACAGACAGAAAATATTTCATATTCAAACACAGGTATCCTTAGCATGTTGTAAATGCTATTTCTCTAGTAAATGCGTTTACCCTGAAAACATTTCCTCTGTAAATGAAGTAATCCAAGTTTCCCCAATCCCCCCAAAGGCCATATGATGGACACCTCAGCATCTGCATAAAGGATTAGCTTGTTGACTGGTCTGCACACCCATCCTGCTCTGGTCTATACTGTCCTGTACTGTCTGTCTGGCCTGTACTGTCTGTGCAGGAGTGTGTGTGAAGGTCCTGACCTCACTAGGACTAGAACAAACTCCGTGTCTCCGGAGGGATGACACTTGCTGGCTAGGAAATCACTCCTGTACTGTCAGCTGATTCTTTTGAAATGACTGCTGGTGTAACCCAGGCCTTTTCCTGATCCAACTTGGTGAGGACTGTCTCCAGGTGGAAGCGGTCTGGCTCCGTGGCAGTGACTGTAATAGAAGGTTTGTTTGGTCTTCTCACCAGCATCCTTTTGTTTAACAGTCTTTCTGTTGGGCCATTTGGGTTGAAGATTCTTCTAGTGTAGGGAGTGTTGTTCTAATCTTTCTCCCCATTAAGAGTTCTGCTGGACTGACGCCTGTGGTGGCACAGGGAGTCGTTCTGTAGCACATGAGGGCTATTACAGGGTCTTCTTGTCTAAGGATTCTCTTTGCAGTCTGTACTGCTCTCTCCGCATGACCATTTCCTTGAGGATGGATTGAGATTGAGGTCCATTGTCACTCACCACCTCAGCCAGGACCCAAACCTAGGTTGCTTTAAGTTTCTGAATGACTTGAGCGCTTGTTGCATATGATAGGTGCAGCACCTCGAGGAACCATGAGCAATAATCTGACATGACAAGGTCGTTGTTTTTGTTGTGTTCACAGAGGTCATGAGCTATTTTTTGGACGGTCAGGCAGAGGCGTAGAGATGAGTGGCTCTTCTTGTTGGGCCCGCTTTTGTTCTTGGCATGAGAGGCATGACATCACTGTGTCCTTGAGTTCAGCAGAAAGTCCGGGCCCCCAAACCGATGATGTATATTTTATTTGTATTTTCTTTAGGATGTCGCATCTGGTGGAATGACGATCCTGCTCCCACATTTAAGCAAACCATCAGCCTCTGTTCATTTTTTACCTTCATATATGCCCTGATGTTCAGTGGTGTATTTCAAGTGTGCCATCCACTTCTTACGAATCTGAGGACAGACGGCAACTCATTGTCAGCTGCATTGGCCATTTTGATGCTTTCCATTCTGCTTGGAGATGCTGGGATGCCCTGCACCACTGAAACTACATAACATTCCACCTCACTATGTGTGTCACTCTCTTCTTTTTGTGTGAGTTCGTGGGCTTCGGGACAAGGCATCAGCAACAAGGAGGGTTTTTCCAGTCACATATTTAGCCACTGGTTTGTACCTCATAAGCCGTACTAGGAGACGCTGACATCTCAAGGGAACATTATCAGGACTCTGGCTGTTGATGAGTGGCACTAATGGCTTGTGATCGGTCTAAAGCCAGAACTCATCTAAACCACATAGATACTTGTCAAACTTTTCACAAGCCCACACACCAGCCAGACACTCTTTCTCTTTGGGCATAGTGTGTTTCAGCGTCTGAGAGATGTCTGGAGCAGTAGGCTACTGGTTTCCACTCTGCTCCATGGAGCTGGAGCAGCACACTCCCAGAACGTAACTACTGGCACCAGCAGATACAGCTGTGGGCCTTGTGACATCATAAAAGGCAAGGCATTTCTTTCTCGAGTTGCACCGTACTCACAGTGCTCTGAGAGATCATACAGGGTTCTGATAAAACTACTTTCTCACCCTGCTGCAGGACTCGTTGGTGAAAACATACCCGTCTGTGGATAATATTTCTCTTCGGAAAAAAGTTCTCGTTGAACTTCCCCACCATGATGGAGTCATTGCAGTTGTCATCTTTAGCAAACGTGAATGACATGGAAACGTTTTCTGCCTCGTTGCCCATGGCATAAATAAGGCTGCTCACTTGTACTTGTCCTTTGTCTTTGTGAAGTTTTGTTGCGATTCTGTACCGCTCGGACTGTTGCCTCCATTTGGGTCACTCCGTTGGATTGTCAAAAGTAAAGTTATCTGGAGGGTTAAACTTAACCATTTTTGCGCTGTCCGTCTTCTTACTGTATCTCTTAAGCGTTGAAACTACTTCTGACACCATGTAGAATGATTGCCGGCCGGCTTTATCCTTTTATATTTACTTTATTTGTCTGCTCGAACATACAGGCAAGTATCAGCAATCAGTAACCTAGGCAACAATGTTTTTTAACAGCCACTGAAACATCCTGTCCGCTTCTTTATATCATCGCCGTGGTAAAATTAGTTCCGCCCATACCATTAGTTCCACCCTATATAAACCATATATGACAATCTGTTTCCCCTGTGCCATCAATCTTTCTAGATTGAAGTAGCAGCATGTCCTTCAGCTGGAGGAAGCAAGAACTGACAAGACACCTCCTTAGGAACTCAACTCCAAACACTTCTCTTGCTGCAATTGTCCCGTAGTAGGATCAGAGTCCTTAAGCAAACTGATATTAGCTTCCAGTTCCTGAACTGCTGCCTTCACCTCCAATTGTGTAACAATACTGTTGAGACTATGAGATGACTGTGGGGCTCCTCACTTGTTCTGTCCACAGTAAAATCTACAGTACATTTAAAATCCCCACCAAGAATTGACTGATCCTAACATTTTTTTTCAGCATGGCTAAATAAACCACTCTCTCTGTTTCTTGATTTGAGACATAGATGTTCACGAAACAGAAAACACAACTCTCTACTTCTGCCTGATCAGCAGCTGACAGTTCACTACCTCAGTAGAGAACAAAATAGTAGCATTTGTAGCTACTCTAAACAGAACAGCCTGCACTGGGGCGAGTGCAATGGCCTAGGACACATGGACCATCCCATAAACCCCAATCCCTCTTGTGTCTGTCTCTACTTCTAATAACAAAGGCAGGAAACAGTGGAAATAGGTAAACACTAAGTGGGTCAGAATGGTATCACCTACGTTTTGGTCCTTTAGGCAGTTTAATCTTCTGTTTTTTGTTTTTTTTTTCCTCGGAGTTGTTATGTGTTTTCTCAGGCAAAAATGTTTCCTCTCATCCAAGGTCAAAGCCAACTAGTCTTTTAGTATTCTAACAGATATGATGAATTTGCCTATGTCTCAGGTATTGTTCACTTGAACAGACTTTCCAAATGTTTCATCAAGGATGTTAGGAGTAGAGGGTTGTGTTCCTGTTTGAAGTTTTACTGATAAACATGGCATCTGACTCACAACTGTAGACCATTTCTATTCCATCACATGGGACCTGGCTATTGCATACAACCCGAACCTCATCAGTGATCACAGTGTGATCTCTGCCTCCAGACCATGTGAAGACTGCTTGCTCAACATTCCCTGTTGATGATTGCACCATGGCTGCGGACTGAGAGCTACTCAGGTTCTCTGCAACCACAGGAGCCTGCTGCCCCGCAGCCTGACTCTGTTCCTCCCTGTCTAGCCTTACCTTACCCCCAATTTCCACATACTCTGTTTCTACTCCATTCTGTCTTTTGTTTTTCCAAAAGCCTAACAAGGGACAGGAGTTGGAAACTAGCATTAGCTAAAATCTCTGTATGCAGAATATCAGTCACATTGACTTGCTTGTAACGAGTGGAAATGTTAACCTGCATTGTGCACCTGCACAACCCTGTCAAATAAAGAATAAAAAGAAAAAAAATGTGGCTGCCACAGTTGTTAGACTTCATCAATGAGACCAACACGTATCTTCCAGAACAAATCTATCCAGCTGGCGGTAAACCTCTAAAGACCTGCGGATAAGTCAATCGGCTCGCTTTCTCCCCTGAGATGACGACGGAGGTTGACCAGCCGATCACCTCAGGAGGCCGGCTGCTGCCTCTGAGATGACCTGCTGCTCCTGGTCAGCTGGTTCCAAATGCGGCTCTTCACATCTCCGAAAACGTCGAAGCAAACTTCCAAACAGACGTCATTTGGATAAACTGATCACATATTGGGGATCTACACGGAACCTTTCACGCATGAAAAAATATTAAAACATTAGGCCGACACGGATTCAGCTGTACAGGGAAGATTGTGTTGTAAATCCGTGCACATGCCCAGTGGAGTACTCCCTGTGGCAAACTTAGCGTTTTAAACATCATTCTGCAGTAAAGTCAGTGTTTTTCGGTTTCAATTTGTATCTAATTTCACTGGCGAACATGTATATATGTTTTTTTCCGTCCCATTGTCACATTAAAGCATGAGTTTGACCATGTCCCCATTCATTTAGATAGGGGTCTGGTCTTCTTGGGCTTTTCATGGCGTCGCCAAGATGGCCTTTGATAGGACTTTGATATCACTAAAATCATCGTACTGTCAATGATTTGTATAGAACTGCACTGCATTGTCCTAAACAGCAGAAGAACAGAAGAAGAAGACATGTTGTGCTCTGCAGGAATGAATGCACCTTCTCACATTAATATATACAATCACTGTCTCTTGTCTTGTGTCTTTGTTGCTGCACTTCATTCACTTCGCTTCTCAAAGAGACAAGGAAGGATGAGGATGAGGGGAGGAAGAGAGACATCCTGCTCCTGTATTCTGCTCTTTTCTAAACCCATTGTTTGATTCATGATAATGTTCCGGAGGATGATTGAGACACTGCCAGGGATAACTAAGGGGTTTGTAGTGAGTGAAAGGCAAGACACTCAGATATGTTCACTGATTGGCTGACAGGAGAGGGAGGTTTCCAACCCAGCTCAGCATCATGAAACCAAGCTTTGACGCTGCTGGATCCAAATATTTAAAATGACTAACACACTCATGAAATAAACGGTTGAAAAACAAGTTGAATGTTATTTTTAAAGAAGTTCATTTAAGCTTTTTTTTCATTTGAGTTTTATTTTTATTATTATTTATGTATTTTTGGTTTCTTCTTACTGGAGCAGCGGAGTAATCAGGCCTGAACAGGAATCAGTATTTTATATGTACACAGTGTGCAGATTGTGCATATGTATTTCATTTTTACAACTGTCCTGTTGTGATCTATATGGTTTTCTATTTTCCATCAGCTCACCATTAACACCTTACTCTTAGTTTATGTTTCTTAAGGTGGTGGAGAGTTGATTGATCTGCTACCAATCACTAACAGTCAATTTTCATTAAAAATAAATGATCAGTAAATTGACATTAACGGTTTTATTCACTGATCCCGTTAAGACCGAATTAATCATTGAAACCAGTGGTTGATGATTTTTAATAGCCAGAAGATGATAAGACAAACTTGTTGCTTACTGTATTTAGACATCCAGCAGTTTGGAATAATTTCCTTGGTGTTGTGTTTGTGTCCAGCTGATGAATGTACATCTAACATTCACTCTCTTTTATCTCATACCAAGTCCTGAGGGAAATATCTTTAGCTGCTAAATGCTCCACCATGTTCACAGCTGGTCTCTAACTGTCTGTCCGCTGTTTGCTGCCGAGCAGGTAGTGTACAGCGGGTTCTCTGAAAACATCTGCCTGCTGCAGCCGAAAAACAAAAAGCAGCGAAAGTGCAATAAAACAGTACAGTCATGAGACCGACACCTAAACAAAGAGATGAGACTCACTGTAAAACTCTGTAAAGCTGTAGGTTCATTGTTTTTTATTTTTGAATAAAGCTGCTTGCGATTCAAATGTGCTGCATCTCGTCTCGTGGTTTTTTTTTTTTTACTCATTATCACTTCCAATGGCTGAAATCTTAATGCAGCTCTGATGAGAGGAAAACTATAGAAAAATATCTCTCAACCGTTTATGAACGCCATCTTTTCCCGTGATGAAGAAGCTACGTATGCGATCAGCTGATTATCTGTCAGGTTTATTGGATGGGATCTAAAAACCAGCAGGAGCCGAGGAGACTGAAAAAAAGACTGAGATCATCTGTTTTTCATGTTTCAAACTGAAGATCACATTCAAATTACAGCTCCTGTACCGACCAAAAAGATTGCTTCAACGAAACTGCCAGGACATGACCGCAACATCGACCAGGATGAATGAACGAGACAAAGTGTGTGTGTGTGTGTGTGTGTGTAACGAAGTGTGTGTCAAGTGCATGTTAGGGCTGATTTTGCTTCATGATCCCTCATCCCACAGCCGAAAGCATCAGCAGCCATCATCCAACACAGACACAGACACACACACAGACACACACACACACACAAGCAAGCAGCAAGCTAGCGCTTAAAGCAAAACTGGGCTTCCATGGCCATCCATTATCACTGACAAGCTAAATGTACCATGGTACACCATATGGTACAGAGAGAGAGAGAGAGAGAGAGAGAGAGAGAGAGAGACCAAAACCAGAAAGACTGGCTGAGTAAGAGAACGAAGAGGAGCTAAAAGAACGAGGGAATAGAGAAAAAGAAATAGAAAGGAGGATGAAACATATTACAATTGAGGTATTTTTCTAAGCTACGAGTCAGAGGAAGATATGTACTTAACAAATGTTTGTGTTTTCAGTCTGTACTGAAATGCAGATTTTTTAATTTGCTGAGGTCAGAAGTATCGCGGATTTGTCTCATTTCATGTTCTCTCTCCATCTAACCATCTAATTATATCACTGCAATTCAAACCGATGGCTCAGATATGCTGAGGGGATCACTGCAGCCCACCTCCACATAAGATCTGACTCGCCACCAATAAACCTATCACAGCATTATATTCCACTTCCTGATTCAGTCTTGTTCATGTTAATGATGGAAACTCATGTGGTCAAATATTTGTAGTTAATATCACTATAGGTGAAACACACATACATGCTCAATGCAATTCTCCGTAGATCCAGAGGATGATAAAGGCATGATATTGGTTTCAATGAACTACAGCTGCACTCTCAACCTGACTTTTTCTCTATTTGTTATTTTTTATAACATAATTTCTGTTTGTTGAAAAAGTGAATGAAATCTCAGGTAATATACCACTTTCCCATCAGTTCTGTCTGAAGCTACACCTTGCATGCCCTTCTGAACAGACAGCAGCTGCAATTTTGGACAAGGCTTCATGGGTGCAAATTCTCCAGCTGATCAGACAACAGACCTGTACCTGTCGCTGTCTTTAAACCTGGCAGCTGGACAGAAAAGCTGGTGAAATATCTTCATGAAAACAGAGATCCACTTACAAGCTGCGGCAAAATGTAATATTTCACTTCTTTTCAAAAAAAAAAAAAAAGCAGCACACAACACAGACACACACACACACACAGACACACACACACACACTGTTGGTGAGGCTGTTACCTAAAAGCTTGCCACAGGAAACATCTGTTCAGACAAAACAGACACATTCAGTTTAGACAAAACCACAAAGAGAGCACCTCTACACACACACACACGCACACACACACACACACACACATTAGCTGTGATACATTTAAATGTATCACACTGAAACATGTATCAGACATATTTATATAATCCTTATGCAATACTGACTGCGTCTGGTTAAGTTTCAAAGCAGTTTAGAAATGAAAAGTTATGAAGGTGTCACTTTTCAGATGCTGCCTCCCACTGTGGTGCAGTGTTGCTCAGTGACTTTACTTCCCTCTGTGTTAAAGACTTCGCAGTCAGAGGTCAGTTACGGAGCAGTGTCCCCTAAAGGTTGCAGGGCAGCTCCGTCTTGTTGCTTCAAAGCACAATGGGTAGACTAAGCTTACATTTCACTGTCTTCATGATCACAAGGTAAATAAAGTGGAAAAGACTCAGAGAGAGGAAAGGAAGCAGTAACAGAGACATAAAGGGAAAGGAGTAATAAAAAGGGAGAAGAAAGAGGGAGAAGGAAGGAAGAAGAGAAAAGGGGGTGGAGGTGGGATGAAGAGAAGAAGGGAAGAAAAGGCAAAAAGACAAAGAAATGAAGGAAAGACTAATGTGGGACGGAAAGAGAACAAAGAACATGAACATACATACATACGTACAAATGAAGGAAACAGTATAAAGAGAGAAAGGAACAGGACAGAAGAATAGAAGGAGAGGAGAAGGAATGAAAGCTGTTGAAAGGTAGTAAGAAAATAAAAAAGGAAGATGAGAAGGGGAAGAAAATGGAGGGTAAACAAAGGAGCGAAGCAGTGAAGAGAAATGTGAAGAGAGGAAGAACGACCGAAGACGGAGGGAGGCAAGTGATGCAAAGATGAACAAAGATGGAGGGAGAGAAAAGAGATAAAGGAAGAGAAAGAGAGAGAGAGAGAGAGAGAGTGAGACTCATGGACCAATGGAGACTGGCTGTATGGAAAAGTAAAGAAATTTCCCAAACAACTGACTCATCTAAAATAAGAGAAAATAAAAAAGAAAACAGCATGCGCGCCCACACACACACACACACACACACGCGCACACACACACACACACACACCAGGATATCTCATGTTTTCACCTCTCAACATCCAAATGTCGATTTCATCCAAACAAATGACTGATTTGTTTAAACATTTTCACTTTTTATTTCTAATTTGATCCCTTGGTTTCCAGGATGCACACACGTGCGCACATGCACACGCACACACACACACACACACACACACACACACACACAGCCAGTTTCACAACAAAGACTGAGACTGTGCCATGCTGCTGCAGAGGGGGCAGTGCCACGTTGGCAAAGCCCAGGGGGCAGCTACTATCTCGTGCCAACACTTCACACAGATACACACACACACTCACACATGCAGAATACACACACACAACATTATTCAGTATTCAGTAACAGTATTCCAGCATCGTTGCAGTCGACTCCTCCGTCTGCTTTGTGCCGCTTTATGTTCCACGCTTCATGTTTTTCTACAGAAACATTGTGAAAATGTTTAGATTTAACTCACACAGCAGCTCCCACAAACAGATCGGTGTGTTCATTTCTACATGTTTTATTTTTCTTTGAATATAATAATCAATAATCTCTCTTTGGGACGCATCATTTTGAAAATGAGTTAAAATGATAATTATTTAATTGATCTGACATTTTTAGGGTAAACTCACCGTGGCCAGCAGGTCACTGCTTTGTATTCATAGATCCACATGGTGAAACAAGACGCTGTGTTAGTATTAATTATAATTTAGAATTCATAAAAACTGGACATTATCAGCATCAACACTGTATAGATACAAATAAAGAAACCTGATATACAGGCTACGCTTCACATACTGTAATTAACCCTTTATTTTTTCTTATGAATTCATGTGTGGTTGCTCTCTCTCTGTCTTTCTATCTTAACACTGCTGCTCTATGAGTTTGAATATCTCATACATTTAATTCATAGAGATTCTTTCAAGATCCTCAGACATTTATGGCTGATTTAACCCATGTTCTAGCTCCAACTTGCCACAATCAAATACTAAAAAAATTATAAAATATTTAAAAATAAAATACGTTCAATTCCATGAGAGGACAGACGATGTATTGACACAATTTTACCTATTTATAAGGTCTGATTATCATTAAATAGATTAATAAATTAAATTTCATTAATTTATATGTACAGTGGACACTGTTGACTGGCAACCAGGCAACAGGTTTGTCCCAGGTTTGTCCCAAGCCAAGTGGCTAAATGAGAGCAAAAAAAGTAAACACATGGAGATATTTTGCTGCACTGTATTTATGTTTTTCTTTATGTATTATGTATCATTATTCCACATGATGCATCTTGGGATAATATGAATTCATTAACTCTCAGCGTACACTTGGCTACAAAATGGTAGCATAACATAGTAGTTTAGTGACACTGCCAGAGTGTTGGGGATCAATTCAGGGGATGCACCTGTGGAGGAGGTGGTCTACATGGTCTGCATGCTCTACAAAGACTTTGTCCTCCATAGACTGTGTGGACCAAAACAGACCATTGGTACGGGAGGTGAGAGAGAGAGAGACATTGGACAATTATTCTTCAAGCTATAGACATTGATTTTTTGGTGTAGGGACAGGGACATGGAGATAGAGTGAAAGTGTTTTATCTCTGTGCAGTAAGCCAGGCAGACTGAACTGCACTGCTGATCTGTCAGTATCATCACACACCACGTTTAATCATATGCATACACAAATTAACTAACTTTTACATTTACACAACAAGAAAACTTAGGATAAACATTGCTCCTCTTGTTTTAATTCCTGTCACCACCCACTGATACACATCTTCATTCAGTGAGGAAGACAACAACAAAAACACTAGAGACAAAATTCACAGTGTTGGCTATGGAGAGAGGATTAAAAATCACTAATTGATTGAAATGACCAATAGGAGCACATAAAAAAAATACACTACTTACTGGGGACTTGTGAGGACTGTCTTGAATGTAGCTAGTACATGCCGCAGTTAACTAGCTCTGTAGAAGGCTGATGTCCCCCACACTTAATGTGAACCGCACCAACGTGTGATTGATTGGCTGTTATTGCAGCCAATTGAGAGCAGTTGTCAATGAGCAAAACACCAGATCTTCAGTGTATGAACAACTTAACAAGTGTAGCATGTAAGACGAGGACATGGCCAATAAAAACCTTCAAAAAACACAAGACACAGACTCTTTCCTCGGCTGCACCTGCCATCATCGAGGAAGGGCTGTGTGTGTCGCCTGAGAGGCAAAACTCTGGGCAAAAAGATGCCATCATGATGTGGTTGTTGTGATTCAGCAGTAATAGATTACTACATTACAGTAATGGTACTCTTTGGCATCAGCCCAGCCAACCCTATGTTTTCCTCTACACCTCTGCTCTGACTTTCCATCCCTGTATCTTCTTCCATTCATTATTGACTATTCCCTCAAATCCTTTCTTTCTTTACCTTTCTCTCTTTTCGTCTCTCTCTTCATGCTATTCTGGAACTTTCTGCATCAATACTTTATTTCTTTCTCCATACCTCCCCTGCTCTCTCTCTCTCTTCCTCTGTTTATCTGTCTCTCTCTCATTGCCTGTCTTCCTTTCATCTCTTTTGCCATCTGCCTTCCCCATCTCAATTTCCCCCCCTCTCACTCTTTCTCTCTAACTCTCTTCTTGTCTCTCTCTCTCCCTCTATGTCTCTCGCCCCTCCCGCTCGTCTCCCTAAAAGCTTGGCAGTGATCCCGTCATGTTTTTTTTTTTTTTTTTCCCACTCCTCGTTTGGGGGATTGCGAATGAATGCGATCCAATCTAGACCTCAGCTAAGAGACATGAATTTTCATTAATTACAACCTTGTCAGCAAAAGCATTATGGGAGCTGAATATGAAAATGCTAATGAGGGGAGCTCATTTGCATATCTTTCTTTGTTGGAATGTCATTAATTATTACGTTTTATGATGATGAATGCAGCTGTCGATGACTGGCGCTCCATGCCTAATTAGCTATCAGAAAATCCTCCGATCAAAAAAATGGACAGGGATCCCAAACTTTTTCATTTTACACCTCTCTTTTTGCTTTACTATTATTTTTTTAAACCCCTTTTTCTTTCTATTACTTCTTAGTTATATAATACTCTCTCTTCTCAATATATAA
>OMNW01016101.1:10272-28557 GCA_900303245.1 Selene dorsalis
GGGGGCTGCACCAGCTGTCTTATGAATTCCAGCACCTCCGTGGATGCGTACACTCACATACACCCACGCACTAGATTAACCCCAAAGCCAAAAGTGCCACTGCTCACTGTTTAGCCTCTTACATGTTGTCCTGTGCTGTGACAAGGGACGCTAAACCTGAAGAAAAACTAACCTTTACCTTCACGGGGTCGTGTTTATGTGTTTGCGTGTTTGCGTGTGTGCGCGTGTGTGTGTGTGAGATAACCATGCGACTGCCTGCCGGCTTGCAGGTGAAGCTAATGACAAATGTCTTTGAAGAACAAAGGACGGCAGAGAGGGGGAGACAAAGAGAAAGTGAGTGTGAGTAAAAGAGTGAGAGAAGATGAGAGAGAGAATATTTCACAGGACCCCTACAGAGGAGAGATACAACAACTGAAGCTTTGTCTCATTTAAAAAGGTTGTGTGGTTGTGTGGCAAGGGCCAATTACAGATTGGTACGTTTGTGAAGCAGCTGGGGTCCACTGCTTTAAGTTCAACAACTTAAGTGCCATAAGAGAAAGATGTTCTTCATTTTGGGCCTCTAAATGTTGATTTGTGAAGGAAAAGTCAAAAAGATCAAAGCAACAGTAATACAGAGTGAACAGAAACTCAAAGTTGAGAATATTTCAAAAGAGTGAGATGAGAAATTTTCAAAACAGTCTGTTTGCTTCAACACAAGTCCACCACTGAGTCTCTCACATACACTGCCACGTTAAGGAAAGATAAGATAGGAAATAGCTGCCATATTTGCTTCTTTTTGTCAGACTCTACTGTATGTATGTGGCCAAGTGTGTGAGCTGGAGACCCAACAGATGATGGATTACCTTTTAACTTCTTCTTTTGGATGTGCCTAGTGGGTTATTTACAGTTCTGGTCTGCTGCCTACTTGCAGCTTTAGATCTTATTGGAGACACCAAAGACCGTGGCCGCCCCTTATTGGATTATAAAGTAAAAGGGTATTCTACTGTTGTCCTATTCTGGAACAATTATATGTAGATCGGCTCTGGCAGATGGCTCTCTGATGTCAGACTAACAAATGGCTAACTTTCAATTAACTTTATCTCCCTCTACACAACATAAGGCCTCTTTGTTGAGGAAGGCATCTGCGGGATAGTTCTGACTAAATGTCTGGCTTATTTAACTGTGTACTGGTTTCAACAGTGTTAAGCAGAATTCAGAGCAGGCAAACCGTTGAGATGCTCCATGTCAAGTTTTTTTTTTGTAGCCTAGATGTTACTCTCTCTGTCTCTCTCATTAAGTACGGTTCTACCAAATCTGCACTGAAAGGTCATCTCATGTATGTTGTACAAACACTGATTTAAATTTGTATGACAGCTGCTTGTGTGAAAGATCGTTTTGCAATCTCGGAGGTGGAATTACACACTCCCTTGCTAAACACATTATTGCTTCCCCCGTGGTGTAAATATCTTTAATACATCTGTTAGTCCAGAAGGTGGATCCATACCACATCTGGGAACTAACACAAGTGTAGGCGTTGTGATTTTGATTCATTACACAAGTTAGGATCATATGAAGGCTGTCCGGTCTACTTCAATTCTGAGAGGTTGTGACTGTGTAAACAAACAGGAATATGCTATGTAAGTCTTCCTTAAAACATCTTACACCCTGACAACAATGAATGTTTACTTGTTTGCTTTTAACACGTGCTCTTGTGACAACACTGAAGGGCACTTTGGAGATTCAAGGTCAGTTTACTTTCAGCGTGGTGTTACGTCTTGTCCTTCCACATTGCTAACTGGCAGGTAATTGGTGTCCTATGTTTATCAGTGACTCGCCAGTGATTACACCAGTACAGACACTATTGACAGTATTGACAGGGTGGTGTGGTAAAAACATCGCTTCAGGGACTTGAAGGACATGCAGGAAGATGTGAGGTTTATCCGAGTGGCTACACAACTCAACATCTGTTAGGAAAGGAGAGACACCTGTGTTGTGACCTGATGTGACACAGTTGGGAGGAGGAGGGAGGGTGCAGAGAAAGAGATGCCACTGGTGAACAATGTAGCCGTGTTGATATATTCATTATATGAAGTCTCCACTTCCATAATGTACATATGTGCGAACGTTCTTGCAGATGCATGTGAGTAAAGAGCAAATGCGCTTGCACACACAAATAGTCTGATAAACAAATGTGCTAGTGAACAAGCCACACTGAGCTGTTTGGCAGTCACAGCTCTTCACAGCATTTTTCCACATTTCCTTCCAAGTCCAGAAGATGGACTCATCTGGGAGGAACCATATTGTTCTTTTTGAAAATGACTGTCTGCATGAGATTAAGTCGAACTACAGAAGCGCACAAAAAACTGTTTTTCATATCACACCCCTCTTCATCAAATGTAGCGTCTCAGTCGATTAAGGGAACATTTAAGGAAGCCCCACATTAAAATCATGTGGTGTGCAGCTGATATGTTCTGCTGTTGGATGGGCCTGTCAAGGAATAATTAATGTTCTCATGCAAACTGTCATGAACAAAGAAAGGAAGTCATTATAATGTGATCTTTAAAGCAGGCGGTGCTGACAATCTGAGAAGTGGCAAGTTAGAGTGGTATCAAATGATGGCTATTGCACACATACCATAACGCCCGTACGTGCACGCGTGCGAGCACATGCATGTCACACGAGGGCACCTCCACCCTATCTTCGCCCACCCCTCTGTCACGCCGCGCCCACTCTGCTAAACTGCGATAAAATTGATGAGCGACACTCAAATTAAAACGGGGCTACAATTATGACACCCTCATGCCGCGCTCTTAATTAGTACATCTACATTTTAATTAATAAAGCCTGTCAGCCTGACAGATATCAATAATTCACAACAGACAGGTCAATGGAGCCTCAAAATTGATGGCCATAATTAGAAATAATGCAGGGGAGGGGGTACTTCTGCAGGGCTGGGTTTGTTTTTAATAGGTTACACTTGAGAAGCGTGTCGCCTCCCCGCTGTGTCACAGTGTCTTTGCCCCAAACCAAAACTTTGCCTGGGTCAGTACAGTAATATTAATACAAAATTATGACAGGAGGTGCACAATTATTCATCTTCCAATCTGTGTTCTGTACATCTTGTACTCGAGGTAAGTTTTTTTTCGCATTCAGCTCTGTGTCTTTGTTGGGCCATTTACTATCAACTACTGTGCAACAAAAGTTTGGACACAGCGTTTAAACTTTTACTGGTATTATAAATAAAATTATCATACAACAGTATCATGCATTAGGATAATAGTTCAATGTTGCTATATCAAAAGTCAAACCTAAAATCATTTGATGTAATTCTCAAATTTTAAATAAATATTGTCAGTTTGAAAACGTAGCATTGCTCCCTGTTCATTTTGTATGCTAGAGCCAAATTAACATGGGTATTGATGGGGCTGGTGGTGATTTTCTTATCATTTTACAAACTGACATACTAACACTGTTCTGACCTCACAGCCCAGTTTGGGTGTCACTAATTCACTGCCCAAGTTTCTCCTCCTGTTCAGTGGACTTTACACTAATTTCACCCCCTCATTAGTGCTTCTGTTTGGACATGATGTGTGACACTTAGCACTGCTGTCAATTAGTACCACCTCGTATATACCATAATGCACGTTTGTCAATAGAATCAATTAGAGCTTTTTTTTTTCTCCTACAGCACTCTGTGCCATCAGTCCATTAAAGCTGGGGACTATGGATTAGTCTGAAGTAACAGAGGGCCCACAGAGCCTGCTGTCACATAAACATCGGCTTTGAGGCCCTGCGCTGTGCATTATAGATAGCAGGCTGGGAGTGATTGAACACAAAACTACCATACAGATAAAACTACTGCAATGGTAAGACAAATTAGCATATTAGTGACATTTTCTGTGAGGCTTTAGATTGATTCCTCTGTTAATTCATGGCACTGGCACTGTCAGACCAACACATTTAGTCACACTCCCTTGACAGCCATAAATGGTGTACAAACTCCTAAGATGAGTAATGTTTATTCACAACATCAATAACTGCACATAGATTTTTTGCTGATGGCTTCAAAATGAATGTTACACATGATAAGTCAATTTCACTAATAGTGTCAAAGTAGTCAGCACAGGGCCTCTTCAAATATGTTATTTAGATAAACTATTGACAGCCTGTATTTCATTTTAATTGTGTGTGGTGAACCTTCAGGGTGAAAAATGGTACAGATGTTATGATAATCTTCTTTCTCCAAAACTGATGTTGTAATGAGCATGCCAAACGTATGATCTTAGCGAGCAGCTCTTAAAGGGATAGTTTGAGTTATTTGATATGGGGTTGTGTAAGTTAGTCATGCATAGTCAGTGTGTTACCTTCAGTAGATTCAGATAAGGGCGATGGCAGTTCAGAGAAGCAGCGGCAAACATGGTTCAATCACAGAGTGGTGTGTGCTTCATTGTGCGATTCATGTAGAATAACTTCAACATGTTATCTTCCCATCAAAACAGCACTTAATACAATGTATCAAGCCAGAGCAGGTCAGCTGAGTGAATATGAGCAAGCTCAACTTCACTTTGTTTTGATGGGAAGATAAAGCACTGAAAATATTCTCAGGTATGCTGGATAATTTCAATTTGGAAGTGTCTAAAGTAGTTTTTGTTTCTCACCCTGTGCGCAGCAGCATGGCCGCACACTCGATACTCGATACAAATTTACTGCAGGTAACACACTGACTGTGTATAACTACCTCACACAACCCTATGTCAAATAACCCAGACTCTCCCATCAAGTCTTTTGTTGTTCAAGTGGATGTAAATCTTGGAACAATACACACACATTGCCTGCACGTTTGCCACAGTCCAGCGCTCTGGCAAAACATCACAGTGAATTAAAGCTGACCATCAACTAATCCATGGTTCACCATTCCTCCGCTCAGACTCCCTGATATTTAGCATGCTTAATTAAAGAGCCAATTTGCATATAAATTTAAACTCACAATTTCGCTCCTCGGGCATCACAGGTGGTCGTTTTCTCAGGCGCCACAACCTGTTCAGCGAGCCTCTGTAGACCTGCTCTGTGTGCCTCTTGCTAGCCACAGATATTGACAAAGAGAGAGCGCTTTGCCTTTGATTGGTCTATGTGAAATAAATCTAAAGCTGCATTAACAGCAGGGTGGGTTGGGTCCCAACTGTATTTGAGAATAGAGGTTCACTGCAATTAACCTCAAAAATGTCAAAGTTAGCCCAAAAGATCAGCATTGTTTTTTGTTTGTTTGTTTGCTTTTTAATATGTGCAGTCTGCAGACAGTGCTCAATCTAGAGGATATGATAGCAAGCCAGTTGGAGCTACTTTCTACATGGCACTGGTCAGTGGCTCATGCTTGTAGAGATACAAAGCGCTTAGTAATCGCTAACATGATATTTAAGTAATCTGTATAGGCCATTGTTTAATAAAGTATGCTCCCGCAACAAAATCACTCATGCTACAAATGACAACCTGAGGCACACAAGGTGCTTGTGTCTCAGCTGGCTTTCGCATCTCCTGTGCAGTTATTCTTTTCCTGCAGAGAGACGATCTCATTTTGTCCTATTAAACTGAGTTATATCACGCAGAGACACTAAGGATGGAAAGTGGGAGGTTAGAGAATGGATCTGATATTACAACAGAGCACACGATAGCTAATGTGTAACTCCGACAAAAATGAGATCATATCGGTCTAATTTTAGAGTGTTTGCACTGGTTATCTGATACTCTCAAAATTGATTTTAAGATTTTGTTGATCCCCTTCAAAGCATGAATACACCTGGTACCAAGATATTATCACAGTCCTATTAACCCCACATGAGTCAGACTGAGGACCTCAGGTTGATCCCTACTGGATTTTCTAAAGCTAAGATTAAAAACAACATCAGGCTTTTCCCATCAGAGCTCCCACACAATGAATCTCAATATTTCAATAAGCTCACACTGGGTAAGAAAAAAAAAACTTTATTTAAACCCCCTCTTAAGAACTGTCTTTACTCTGCATGTTTACTATGCATGTTTTTGCAGTACTGTCAAACTGGGTAAACATGAACCAAAGTTCAATTAAATAGCACAAACAAAGAGAGAGAGAGAGAGAGAGAGAGAGAGAGAGAGAGAGAGAGAGAGAAAGAGAGAGAGAAAGAGAGAGAGCGAGAGAGACACACACACCAAGAAGATTTCTGCTTCTGATATTTCTATATTTTTAACTTTGTGTAGTTGGACCCATCTGATAAAGTTAACAGAATACTTAACTCAACACAATTGGTTTGGTCAAGCAATCTTTTGCTGCAAAAACCTCAGTGTTCAATCAGATAACAGTGCATTGAGACTGGGAGAGTGAGGCAGTGAATAAGAGCGAGGGAGAGCGAGAGAGCGAGAGAGAGCGAGAGAGAGAGAGAGAGAGAGAGAGAGAGAGAGCGAGAGCTCATGAGAGCTGTCTTTTCAAATGGTAATCACATGGTTTCTGAACTCCGCTGCCGTCCAAACCAGGAAAACTGTTTTCTTTGGAAAATGCTGAGCATCTTGCTCGGTCGCTCTCTGTCACTCACCCTATGGAGAACCCACGCCGCTCTCATGCACACGCCCCGTCTTCCCCTCCTTTCTCTTATTTCGTAACTCAAATGCCCTCCTTTGCCACAAACACAAACACGTTGTGCAAAAGGAGAAGGAGCAATAACAGTTCTCCAAAAAGGTATGAATGACCACAAAGACAAACAAACCCACTAGCAGAGGCAGAGCATGCAGGTCACGGAGCCATGTCTCTTTATTAAAAACCAAATGATGGTATGGAAGTCCCTTTGGGCTTCTTTTTGCACAGTATGTGCAGTCTTTAGCCCTGTTCCATGTCTCAGTTGGCAGTAGGCAAGTGTGAAACACATGGCTTGCTTAGCAATGCGTCAACAATAAAAATAAACAACAATAATAAACTGTTTTCCCTTGGCATCAAATTCGGTTTTTGAAGTTCGTCATTATTCCTTGCTTTAATTTACGGAAACATGAAATGATCAGTTACCATAAATCAAATTAAATTTGGTCAGCTTGCCTATAAATGTGAAAAAAATCGAACATCGTCGAGGGCCAGCAAAAGGTCCAGTTATTTTAAGAAACATGAGTAAACTTGGTTCACGCTAGAAAGGGAGGGCGGACTGTTGGGGATCTGAGGAGGAGAGGATTTGAACCCCAGATCTGTTGTTTTTGGGTTTTGCAATAATAAGCAGAGCACTCTCTTGATTTCCCCTTCAACTAGGGTTATACTTCACTTCCCCTGCTTGCAATTAGTCTCCAGAATGCTATTTGTCAAAAGCCAAGTCATTTGTTTCCACTGGTCTGCCCCCGCCAGCTCTTGTTACAATTGACTGTTTCCTGCATAGAGAAAACATAAGCCCTTGGAGGAAGGAGTAGGCCCAGCAGCTGGCTAAGACCACACTCTGACAATGAGTACAGATGTCTGAGCCTTCAGTAAAAAAAAAGAGAATCACACAATAAGCACGGCATAAACAAATCAAAAATCTGCCACAGCGAGCAATTCCTGCCTGAGTATCTTGAGACACAGCACATTTAAAAATGTTTCATAAAGGAAACCATTTCTTTTGGGCATTTGGGAGTTGGGCCAATGCAGAAAATAGGTCAATCATCGAATGACACCTATTGATTTTTGGCACAAGATCTGACGAAATGCGGGCGAAGTAAATGTGCTGTAAACAAATACGATGAAGGAAGGTGCTCAATAAAGTAATGAGAGCTGGACCGGCTGACAGACCCATGAAATGTAGCTACAAAAAAACCCCGAGGTCTAACATCTATACACCAAACTGTCATTTTTCCTCTATTTTCCCAATGATTGCGGATGAGGCATTGGGGTACTTCTGTGACTCCCAGTGAGGTAGGAAACCTATTGTATCTGGGTTACAAGGGACCTGGAGAGCCATCAAACAGCCCGACATTTTCTTGGTAAATCACCAGCAGAGAGGGAACTTTTCAGAGTGCAATTAACAACCTCAAGGTCAGACTTCTCTGGAGAGCTCGCTCCGAAAAAAAATCCTCAGGCATTCTCTCTCCTCCCTCTCTCTCTTTTGCTGTTATCTTTACTGCTATCCTCTCTTACACATGCTCTCACATGCGTACATTTCCCCCCTCGTTACTCCCTTGTCCCCTTTCAACCGTCCCTCCAAGCATCCTGCCTCCCTCCTTCTCCCCTCTTGTCTCCAGCACAGATAAACGTTACTTTGTGGTCGGCGGTGACACCATTTCTTCCCCGGGGCGGGAGCGGACCTGAAAATCGGTCGCAGGTGTGCAGAGGATGAGAGCCATGGATCTTAATCTTAAGGCAATAATGGTGCTGTGCACTGAAGAGGTCACTACAGGGATAGCTTAGAAAAGAGCTCAGGCTCCTACCTGCTCTTAAGATGTGGAAAAAATGAACTTTCCGTGTTCTTGATTGTACGGACGCACTTTATAAATTGGGCTGAAATTGATTTTTTTCAAGTCTGGTTTTGCAGTGGGTTTGATTTAGCACTTGACAAGCACAATAGATCTTTGGATTTTTGAGTACCGGGCTTTGAAGTGCTATACACAAAATAATTAGATGTCAAGTCGATGCTAAAGACGTCGATATGACATTAAGAAGGGATGAACTAGCTGAACTTTAACTATGGGGATTTTTCAGAAAGGGAAACATGTAAGACAGGAGCTAAACATAACCCCTCACTCCTAGAGAAAACCTCAAAACACCCCAATTTTTAATCTCAGTCACTGCAGCCACATAATGAGACCTACGTTGGAGGCCATGTTCCTCTCTCTCAGTATGTTTCTTTACACTGCCACTGAAAAAATAAAGACAAAATCTTATTGTAAAATAATACTTTTAGAACAGAATAATTGTACAATAGCTTTGCAGCATTTGCAGAAGTTATACATAGAGTGCACACAACCATTCGCGCTTTCAAGGATGTCTTGATTGTGCAGAAGGTGTCGTACCTACACGTGGCCTTTACTTACCTGGCATGAAATGAATTGGCTCCGATGGTGGAGGCACAGACAAAAGGAGGATGAAGCTCAGCACACGACTGAAACACCCTCAACAAAAGTCGATTTAACCTTGGTATTTGGTTGTTTCTACTTATGGGAGGATTACCGCTGACAATTCTTTCTCTCCTAATGCTTCAAAGATGCCTGGGCAGGCTAAATAAAAACACAGCAACACTCTGGCACATTCCTGTTAGCATTTTGGCCAGGAACACAGTTCGGGTGTGTAATTGAAAAATTGGGAGCGAGTACCTGTGCTCATTTTAAAGGTCATGCTTTCTATTTATCATTATGTTAGAACTGCTGCATGAAGAAGTCAAATTCTGATTTACAAGACATTCTCCGTGGCTCTCTTGTTGTTACGGGCCTTGTTAAGGGGATAAACAGGAAGTTGGCTTCTAAAGTGGTCGTCCCTGAGCTGAGGCAACAAGCTGAACTTGCGCAAGGCCAGTGAGATAATCAATAAGCCATCCACAAGAACCATATAAATATCAATATCATTGCAATCCCTATGCAAGGAGGTAATTATGGTGGGACAGGTGTAAAACTTGTGTCTAATCCATATGATAGATTGAATTTAAAAAGATATTTTTCCTCTTAATGGGAAACAAGAGAGAACCAAATCAATGATCATCAGCAAATAACTATTAAATTTGAGGTAGGGCTCAGGATGCAGTGATAAAGCTGCTCCTGTGGGTGACTTTTACTGTACTTTTCAGCAAGTTGCCATCGATTGGACTCTTCCAGCAGCCAGAGACAAGTAATGGGGAGTGATGTTCGATAACGGTCATGGGCTTTACAAGATATTAGTGTTTCACGTGTAATAGTGAAAGAGTGTTGTTTCTTTATTAGATTGGCACTTCACAGACGTGGAGCGTTGCCTATTTTTAAATTTAATTGTCCTGTGGTGGACCAACATTAGTGGTGGATTATGCTGACTACCTATATATCTATAAATTCGTGGGTATGTGCCTGTGTACATGTGTGTGACGTAAAAGAGTGTGAGGGATGTGTGAGGGATGTACGCCACTTTCAATAAAACATGAAAGCGATAGCTGCTGTCCCAACTGTATTTATTCTAGTATCAAGCATGGCCATAAGGTAAATGCACAGGCTGAATAAGTCCACAGTGTCTTTGCTGTCAAGCAGGAAACATGTCCTAGAGGGTAACTGATTCAATTTACTACCACACCACTATAACAATTTGGGAAACCACCAGACCCATGTAATTTAACCATAACCGTAACTGCTTCAGAGAGTTAGGACAGCAACGTGGAATTCATCCAAAAATGACATTTTGCCCACAACCCTTCAATATTTAGGACAGACACATGGAGTGTGACACATATGATGGCATATAAAATATATATGTAAATACGTAATGGGGTAAAAAGTGGGTTCCTGTCACATGGCATTGCATTCAGAAGGCTGCCAAATAAGCTTCAAAGTTAACATGAAAAAATCGGATGTCAGCCCGCATAAAGTCAGTCCTATTTCTGAGATGACATATCTATGCCATACACCTTCAGTGAACTCTGCATGTATGACCACAAGCCAAACTCCCTCTAGGACAGGAATCAGACTCCCACTGTCAAAGAGCAGGCACGCACACATGCACACACACGCACACACGCACACACACTCACTTACACACAGTCCTACCTGGCGTGAGGAACGTCAATGCTGGAGGAGACCACTTTGCGTTTCTGCTCTAGCAGGGACACTGATCGGGTGTCGGGATCTCGGCCAATGCGTTTGCTGTCTGCCAACCGCTGCTCCTCCACCACCTCAGGGCTGAGGGAGCCGCCCTCCACCTTGTGGCCCTGTGGAGCTCCATTACTAGAGCTCTGTTGGAAAAGGAGACAAAAGGAATAAGTTAATAGAGAAACACATACACAAGTTAGTCGCAAAGATGAGCAACACTGATGGAAAGCTGTGAAAGTAGAGAAACAAAATTGCCTTTGTAAAGGTCTAGGGTTAGGAGCATATCATACAGTTTTGCTATAGTTTAAGACTAACACTCAGAAACGCTGCCCATTTAAACTGCCTAAATACAGAGAAATAATTCAGTGCATGGAAACAATTATAAACTGATGCAGATTGTTCAGCAAAGCTTCAACTAGAAAGTCAGGCTCTGGGCTCTAGATCTGGCCGTTGAAATCTTGAAACCCAAATTGTTGAAGATAATCATGTTTACATTTCAAATGAAGGAGTACACTGTCCAAGATGGTTTAAGAAAAGAATTGAGACTCTTTCACCTAAAAAAGCTTTTCTAAAATAGACTGAATGAACTCAAAACACACAACCCTAGTTTTCCCCTAGCAATTTCGATGATGAGGTTTTCAAACTGACACTGTTGAGAAACTGACTTTCCATGAACAATAAGTGTCAGTGAGGACACGGGACACATGAGGACTCATCTGTCCACTTATTCAAGGCACACAGTTTTGACCACTACTTACTATGCAGTAGGGCTGCACAACTATTTGAAAATATAATTAAAATTGCAGGATGGCCAAATACAATATTCCAAATTGCAGGAGTTACACCCCCCCCCCAAAAAAAAACAAAAACAGAGTAACCACAATTTTTCAATAAAGGTTTAATGTTTCACAATGTGTTGTGCAGCATTAGCACTATAAGCTTTGTGGTGCTACACAGAAGGCTCACTGTATAGATGATATTTTACAGGGTCATGTCTATTTGGCACAAGACCCAACGACATTACATCATCATTTTCATATTTTCAATAAAATGTAAAAACAATAATTCCAACTGAAATTGCAATCAGATTATCTGACAAAATAATTGCGGTGTGATTTTTTTTTTTTGCACATTGAGCAGCTCTACAAGTCAGCAATGTTTTGATTAGCTGATTAGTTGTTTGGATCAGTATCAATGTAAGGTGGTGACACTGATGACAACTTCATGCTGAAAAGCATTCTTCTTCTTTTTGCCCTGTATAAAAATATAAAGACTATTCAAGCATGAGAGCCAGCATTTCCTTCACCCTGTTCGAGCACTTACTGGGCCTCTTGTGTTTGTCAGTTTCAGCTCTTCATGTAAACTTCTCTGGTGAGACAGTGAGTCCATAAAATACACACATACAGACTGCTGCTTTCTGCCCTGAAAACCACATGTGACACTCACCCAAAACATACAATAAACACGCAAAAACGCTCCATACAGAAAGACAGCGTTACACGAGACAACACCTCATTAACTACTTACTGACACACAATCACAAAAGAAAATCATTTTCCCTTCACAATGGACAGAAACGCCTACCTGTAGCAATGCAAAAAAAAACAAAACAAAACAGCCCAACATCATCTCTTCTCTTACACAACAGCAACGAGCGGCATGCTTCTGCACATGAATACCTGCATGCACCTACGCACACACCAAAACACACACACACACACACACCTCTTTGTAGGTAACTAAAGCCATCAGGCTCTTAGAAACACACTGAGAAAAGGCCAAAACACAGTCAGAGTGACACACACTGCTGCCCACGCCAACAGAGCGTTGATGGCTATGACAGACCAGCCTGTGTGTGTGTGTGTGTGTGTTTCTACGTGTGAGTCTGTGATCTAGATCGTTATCTCTCAAGCACTGTAACACGATTAGGCTTGACTGTGGAAAAGGCAAAGGCACCTGACTCAATAGTTCACACACGTGCACACACGTACACATGCACACAAACATGATGAGAACAATTTACCTATATTAATGAGGTAAAAGAAAAACACGAAGAAAGAGTATCGGGCGCCGCTCGTGACAGAGGCCGGTTTGCGTGAACGCTCGGTGGTGCACAAAATGCTCTGTGAAAACACAGACTTGAGTAAAACAACAAGATGGATTACACCAGCTCGGGGAAGATTAGGTGTTGTGTGTATGACGAGCGCACCTCTCGGATAAAAGCCAATAGCGATTCTTTCCTTTCACCAAACTTATGAATGATGGCATTTCACGGAGCCAGGAAATTGTGAAGCATACCAAATCGGTTGTGAAATGTGAGTTGCATGTGTCAAAGTTGGTGTGTGTGTGTGTGTGCGTGCGTGCACACATGAACAGAAAAAATACCCCAAGTGTCGTTGCCCCCCCTCCTTATCTCTTATTTTTCCTTCTCTCTCCAACTCGCAAGCACACTCTGAGAAAGTCATAATCTACTTGCTTTGGGCAGTAGTTTGTCAAGTGTAGAGATTCTCGTACCTTTACGGGTCAAAGGTCATAATAAAGCCAGGCAGACACGGACCATAAATTGTATCCTGTGTACCAAATGTCATAAAATTCCAACAGACTGTGTCTTTTCACTCATGTGCTTCCTTGTCCCTGGGAAGCATTTGTATTGGAGCATCTAGTGGATGAACTCACGGTTAGAGGTATTAATGATTAATTAATGCTTCTACACTGCGTCGCAGAGTGTACCACAAGATTTTCCAATAGAATCTATGAGTTGGTCCAGAGCAAAACAACTAACTGTGTTTATATCAAAGCTGCAATTTGAGAAAGTGTAATTTTCTAAGTGCCAGAGTTGGATTCTAAATAAAATATGACCTCACCTGCAGTTAACACCTAATTATCAATGACTCTATGAATTAATCACACTTCCGACATCGGCAAGTCATGACTGTATTTGAATACTTTAAATGTCAAGTATACTCCCAATGCTGCATGTTGGTAAACTTAAGCAAAACTGGTGCAAGTATTTCTAATGAAAAACTGTCCAATTCACATATTAGTGATTATACTTGGTACAAATATATCTTGTTTAACAGGCCTGAAGGTTGTGTTATAGAAAATGACCATTATTAAAGTTGCACTTTTAGTAGTGGTAAATAAAACCACAATTAGATGTTCCGTCCTAACTTTGCCTGGTTTTGGTGCAAAAGAGGAAGTTATCCTACAGGCCGAGTAACAGAAATAGTTTGGAATGACACGCATGAGTACGAGATGAAGAGAAAAGGATTCGAAATGTGTGTGTGCTTAAGCTGCGTTTGTGTGTTCACGGCACGCACAAGACAGAGCTGAATATATACACCTCCATTACCCTGAGAGATTACTCATACACCATCGCTGGGGCAGCAGGAGCATGAAGACTTGACCCCGTGGTCACTGTGCTTCACGCTCATGCTGCTCAGTCAACCAATGAGGACAGCCGACGCCGGTCTGCCTGGAACCGAAGCTTCAGAACAAAGAGTCACTCAGCTCCTGTCAACAAGCTCGCTTCGTTGAATCCCACGTCGGCGTGTGAGTAACATCAACAACAGCAAGGACTACAGAAGCGCCAGCAAAACAAAAACAAGTAATGCCTCTTGATTAGCAGGGAGACATCTGCGTGACGCTGGTCGCACGCACACACACACACACACACACACACTCGCGCAAACCAACAAGTCAACAAGTGGCATCCTGATACCCCCACCCCTTTCCCAGGAATAGGGGGCAATTATTTGCCACGTTGGGCAGAGAGCCAAGCATCCAGCTTCTTTGGAGCATGCCACCCGTTGCCAACATGGGGGTGCCCGCTTTGTTGGCTGTACAGCTGCGACTCAAACGGGGCAGTATGCCCTCACAAACAACCCCCACTTCAAAATGTATGTTAGTGATCTCTCACTCATTAAACATACAAATGTTCATGTGGGAGAAAGTCTATGCTATTACATATGCATGCACAATAAAAGCAACACAGATGCACTTATTAATACGTGTGTAGACTGGACACACACACACAGAGATGATTGCGCACACACACACAAAAACACACACACACACACAACAGACCCCTCCTCCTCATTTTATGGCTTGTTTTCAACCTCAGCAGGAATTGAGTCGTGCTGAAAGAGACTTGACCATTGTGCTGACGGGACCACGCTCTCAGCCTCAGCTGCACTACTCCAGTCTGCACCGCTGACTGGAACAGGATTGTGCAACAGCTATTGTGGAGTGCAGAACCGCTCACACAAAATGCGCAAAGGCAAAACACAACAACCAAAGTTTACACTGCATTCCCCATCACTCAAGGCAATGATAAAGTCTGCATGCTATGCTGGTGTATTCCATGTAGTTAAGGTTTGACCAGTCTGTGTGAAGCTTTAAATGACAGTTTCCAACTTTATTTAAGATTCACAAGCATTTCTGTCTGTGGAATATAATGCTGAATGTTGCTGTTGTATCTGTAGATTCACACAGACCCCATGTCTCACATTCACATGCAGGAAATGTAAGAAGTCCAGCAGCGTGTGTGATAACAAAGAGTGGCCAAACATCTGTTCTAATAACAAATTCTGATCAGAGCCTGCAACTTACTTTATCAATAAACTATCAAAACACAACTGACATGCATGCGTGCGAGGAGGAACAACACCACACCACTCAAAATAAATCAAAATCAGACCGTAAACAAGCTGTTATTTAGTCACATGCATTCCTCAGTCACTCCCTCACTATAAAAAGGACAGAACACACACACACACACACAGATAAACACACACACACACAAACACACACACTTCCCCCCATGCCAGAAACTCTGTGGTTTTATCCCAGGGCTGGGTTGACTTCTCTTCACACAATCTTTATCTGAGGCCATGTGACACCATGAGCACACACAAGGTGGACGTGAAGGGGTCAGAGATAATTAGGCCCATATCACGACCACAGTGTTGACCATCATCGAAACTTTCTATTCCTCCTCTGGCGCCACAAGAGGGCCAGACCAACTATTTTAAACCTTTGTCAACCAATAATCGCCTCGATGTGCAAAAATGTTTTCCCATGAAGCCACTTACTAATCAACTGGGTGTCAAGCTGCATCATTTGCAACTGACAAAACACGTTCTGGGTTGCAAATGCATATTAAACAAGCTGTATGCAGACAATTCTCTGTAATAAACGTGATCACAAAAGCTAATGGTCAAAAACCTAGGGCCAGATCTCCATCATCATCATCATCGGTCCAAACGCTGCAGTCACGGCGTGTTTGTTTGCCTCGGCTTACCCACCCACTAGCCCACATAAACATTGCGCAGGCCCTATCAAGCCCTTTGTCAGATATATCTAATGTCGCCAAATGTCATGACAACTCGTTATTTGGTGCAATATACAAACAAATCGGTAATACGGCTATTCTGGGCGATGCTGGTTTGTCCCAGCTTGATTAAATCAGCCATCAGCGGTAGAAGCAGCAGCGGCGGCGGTGGCACCGTTAAATCCGCTCCGTGCAGGAAGCGGTTAAACGCTGCAAAACACCGCACAACAAAAACAGTGAAGCGCTGCCTGCCGGCCGGGGCGCTTTGCACACTTACACATACACACACATACACACACACACACACCTTAAGGCTGGATTTCAGCGGTCCTTTGGTTGCAGTGTGGTTGAACCCAGCGGCTATCTCCTCCTCGGAAAACTCCTTGAGGCTCCCGTCTTGCATGAGCACGGTGTAGACGCTACGCCGGGTTCCCGCGGCGGAGACGTCTCTGTTTTCCTGCTTGACAGCCTGGACCACTCCTGTCACCGGGGCACCGTCCCCGGTCGGACTAGGCGCATAAACGCGGCTGCCGAGGATCGACCGTTTCACCAAACGCCTCGTATGCATGTCTAAAAGTGTCTCGCTTCAGTCAGAGCCGGCGAACCGGTCGATTTAAATCATTAAACGTCGAATTATAGCCGGTAAACAACGTCGAGAAAAACACAAAATCGCAGCGGGTAGACTACGCGCTCCAACAGCCCTGACAAAATGTTAGAAAGCGGCAACATACTCGGAGGGCGAAAACTCCAAACAGCGTCCTAAATGCACCGCATCCAAAAACACCGAAAGCTTAAGAAGTCTGAATTAGCACTGACAAATTCCAACAGCATGAAAACGATTCATTCGCCGCTAAACAACCTCCACATCCAACCGGCTACCTCCTCCGTTCGACCTGTTTGTTTTCCCCACTGCTCCCTGCGAGCTCAGGGGACGGCGGGAAAACGCGGGCTAGCTCCAGGCCCCGGAAACCAGATGACATTTGTACACGATTTGACAAATTATTGGTTTATTCGCGATAAAACAAGTCGGGCGTGGACAAATTGAGGTAAATACGTCGAACAATTTCACTTCGCTCGACCCTATATATCGTAAACCGACCGTAGATGTTGAAAACGGTTCAAAGTACGACCGTTAGGTGACTCCAGCTCCGGCTGTCGCGAAATCCAGTCCGTGTGCGGCTCCGACCGAGCGCAGCCTCTACCGGCGGAATGCTGCCTGTAAACATGTGCGGTCCGGCGGCTCAGACGAGCTGCCATTGGTCGGGGAAGCACACGCCTCCACAAGCCCCCACCGCTCCCCCTTCTCCCCGACTGAAGGTAACGCAAGCCGGGAGGATGCTCCATTCAAAACAATGACGCAAGGATGGAGTGGAAGGGAAAGGAGAGAGGGTATGGCAAAAAGGAAGAAATAGAGAGAGGTGGGAGGGCGGAAAGCTTCTATCAGACAGACAGGTTTTTATGCTGTAACCTAGTTCATGTAGGGCATTTAGTCTACTTTTCAGGTACAGTCGGATCTCAAACCCACTATGATCTGGGTCTCAGATGAAAGTAATAGATCACACTGGTCTGTTAACCACAACCACACTGGTTGTGAATGTAAACACAACAGGGTATTTATTTATTTTACAGAAGGTACTATGGTATGACCCAATCAAATCTATGCAAGGCCCATCAGTTCATTCAGACAATGCTGGAAAGACAGCCAGCTAGGATATATATGTATAATGCTAATTCATATGGGTGAACCTAGATCAGCCTTGCCAGAAATGCAGCCATACATTCACTTCTTTATTCAGTACTCTTCTTTATGATAATGAACATAACAGTGCTCACAGGTGGCTTAGATACGGTACTAAAAAAAACCCTGAAGCGTGATCACTCAATGTGAGACAAGTTGTTGTTCTCTGTGAAAAGAAAAAAATCTGAATAGCAACATCTCTCTTGATAAATCAAGTTTACCAGAAGACATTGCGATTATCAGCCAGTGTGGCAAAGGGGAATATACCAGAGTGTTATCAGAGTAACAAATGGCCTAATTAATGTCAAATGTAATGTTTTTTATAAATTCATGTGCAGCTTACAATCTCTCTAGATGACAGCACCCAGTGAATAAAAAGACACAATGGCACAATTTATTATATATATATTTTAATAGAACTTCATGTCATAAAATATTTACATGCAGAGAATGGAAACCGGACAGAGTGGGGTAACAGATGTGGCCATAACTG